>CYKH01002252.1:0-37014 GCA_001460835.1 Bodo saltans | reverse complement strand
TTGGCTATTGCGAAACTGCACATACACACTCCCAGAAAGGAAAAAAAGTGTTCGAACGACTATTGTGGAATCAAGTCCTCATCATCACACACACAACGCACAAAAGACCAAACACACACACCTCCCCCTCACCTCCTTCTTGTCACACTGGTGTTTAGTGACGTCACAACCTCCACTAGCTTAACCAGCTCCTGCAAAGGGCAAGTACTGTACGCAAGCTGCAACGCATTCACAAGCATCGACATGCCCTCGTGATTCACCATGGCAACAAGCGGAGGTGAGATGACAACGTCAGCAGCCTCGATGAGGGTAAAAATAGACTCACGGTATGATTGCGTTGCGTTTCTGATGGATTTCACCAGCGTCGTCATGAGCGTGCGCGACAGTTTCTTGATAAGGGACTGTGTCTGTTCTGATGACTCGTCGTCTTCTTCGCTGCTGAGAGTGGCGATCGTGACGGATTGCGCAACAACTTGAATGGTGATGGACAGTTGGTACTCCAGTTCGCCTTCGTAAAGGGTTACCTTGGACGGGGCGTGAATTGAGGGAGGGGCATAGGGTGTGTGAGCACCACCACCACTGAGACCTTGTTGGAATGCCATCCCATCGTCGGTTGCGGCCTCTAAAATACGCACGGCAAGGTGACCCAGCTGCTCCACGGCAGCAAGGTGATCGTTTGTGTACGTGAACAAGTTTTCAAGAAGCCGCAAGAGAGCAATGATGACAGATTTGTCGGTGTTGACATTTTGAAGCGCATCAAGCACATACACGTTTTCCGAACCCAGCAGAAATGCCATCTCACTGGGGCCTAATAAGAAATCACGTTGACCAGCAACAAGCTCTGCTATGGCAAGCAGCATCGTTTGCTTCCCGGCAACAGGCCAGTGGACGAGGCAACGGCGCACAAGGTGGCAAGGGTCTCGCAGTTGGTTTGGATTCTTGGCCTGCAGTCGCGCAATATCGCTTGTCGAACTTGCCTGCTCCAAGTCCTGCAGAAATTTATGTACAATCTTCGTTTCTCCAGGGTACGAACGCAGGGGCACGAGAGAGGAATTGTTCACACAAGATAGCTCAAGTGCCGTATTGTAGTCGTTGACCACATCAGCAACTTGAGAGTGATTTCCACGTTCAAATAAAATGAGTTGACGATGAGAGTTGCGTATTTTTGTGCCTGCATCCTCCCGCTGCTCAACAAGCAAGTTCTTGAGCTCTTCTCGCACCTTTCTACGCTTCTCATCGACAAATGAGGCTGTTTGAGCATACGAGATATTTCGCTCCAGTATTTTTGAGCGAAACGTTGACGCACAATATAAAACACCGTCCGCCTCTTGGTCCATTGTTGCGTCTTCGAATACGCCGCTCGATCGGATGGCGAGGAACGGACGTTTTTTGTCATTGGAGGTTGGAGGCTTTGTGGACGGTTTCGAGCCCCCAGGGTGAAGGGCAGAGGCCCAGCGCCATGCTTCCTGAGGCGGCAAACGACGATCCTGTGCTAAGCGAAACTGCAAATAGTGTAAAATCCACTCCACTTTCAAAGCACCCACGATATTCGGTGAGGCGGATACCACTGGGGACATGACAATGCGAACATCCACTGCCGATGACGGAATGCACGTGCGAACGAGCGCCATCAGCAAAAGACTCCGCTCCAAAGAACTCCCACGGAGATTTCTGGCGACTTCATTCTCAATGGACTGTGGATAGATGTAGTAGTTATCTACACCGAACGCCTGGTCCATCACCTGCACGACTTGGCAAATACGATCTTCAATCGATAGCGATCGTGCAGCATCGACTTCGTATGGCGTCGCAGTGGATCCTCCAGTTGGCAGTCCTTTGAGGATGTTCATGCAGATGCGCACTTCGCTTGGGCTGTTGCGGAAGTGTTCCTCACGCAGCTGATCCACTGCAGCGAGAACAAATGCACCGTATTGCAATGGGTCGTAAAGTGCCCTGACGGTCAACTCTTGGAGGCTTTCAAGGTATGACTTCTTCAGGGTGGCAGCAACGGTGCGCAGGGTTCCATGATCCCCGCCTTCATTGAACCGGGAGCTGAACATACACCCCTGACCATTCAAGCCGTCACACATGCACACAGAAGCGGATCGTGGGTGCGGTGATGAGGAGTGGTGCGTTGACGACGGAGTCGTATCGATAGGTGCAAGGACGCGAGTGGCAAGGCTTGTAGGATAAATGCATAGCTCAGAGCAAGCATCACAAATCATAGTTCCTTTTTGCAAGCGCTTGAGGGGCTGGACCACTGGAGTCGTGCCGAAGTGCACTCTGCTGCAGAGGCTGAGTGGTACATCAGAGTTCGTGGCCGTCACCATTTGACAATTTCGTTGAAGATGAAATCTTCTTTTCATGAAAAGAAACGACGAAGTCGCGAAAACAATGAGATTCATTTGCTTCCACAAGGATATCTTATGGATCAAGGGTATGAAAGAAAAATAAAAATGTACAGCGGAAAATCTCTCCTTGCTAACTCTACCAAGGGCGCGGAATGTGCTTTGAAGGTGAATGGTACTTGTACTTGATGTCTTTCATTGACTCGATATCACGAATTTCATCCACACCCTTTTCTTCGCGTTCGACTTGAGCGGTCACAAATCTAGTCCCTTCTTCAATCTCATCTAGCAAATCGGCTGCGATGCGTTTCTGCAAGATATCAATGGGATGAACTCTATCGCCCATCTTCGCTCGTTCTGCAGCGATGCGTCTCGCTTCTTTCTGAGCCTCATGCGCTGTGAGTTGCCTGGTGGCGATGAGGGCATTCAGCTCGCGTTCGGCGTCACGACGCCTACTTTCTTCCTCGAGTTTTGCGTTCGCCTTTTCGTTTTGTTCTTTGTAATTCACAGACGCAGATTTCATCTCCAACTCCTTCTTCCAAATGTTCATGCGCGATTCCACAGCGCAGTGCAACGCTCTGCTACCACGGTTGCGCTCCTCGGGCGCCTTTGCTTGAGCTGCAATCGACATTGGCGGCTCGCGGTACGAGCCTGCTTCCACAGTATACCCATTCCCAACGATCGAATCTACGTCTTTGGCGTCAATTGCCTTCCTTCCGCCAGCTGCGGCTTCTTCTTCGTCAAGGGCGTCAAGGAGGAGCTTTGTTTTTAACGTTTGCTCGACAAGGCGCTCATGGTGATATAACTCTTCAAGCACTCCAGTTTGATCGATGTACATGGGTGCTTCACGTGCCATACGCACGTCGCACTTCGTGGCTGCCTTGAAAAATTCAGACATGTTTGCTTCGGAAAACAATCAAGAAAAGACATGCACTAACATATATAATCAAGTTCAGCAAATCATAACGGAAGCGAAAGGGTGATTCTTTTTTTATTCCCACAACACACCGCGCGCCCGAAGCGCCACACATAATCAGAACAATTGACAACACAACGAAGGAGGAAAGACGCCCCCTTAATCATGTCGTCGTGCTCCTACTGGCACTGTTCTTGCGAAAGAAACACGAGCGCCAGCAGGAGACTACCTTTGTTTTCTAGGACGACTCAGCACGGTCACGCTTCTTACCCGCTGTTTTTTTCTCTCCTAGCCTGCCACCACCGAACCCGCTTCCAGCGCCCCTAGCGTCCGACTTGCTGTCAGTGATCGCCATGGCTGCTTGAATTGCAGGTGAGCTTGCTAGGGCATCGGGCAGTTGGAACAACACCACATTTGAGCCTCGCACGTACACCGACTTCAGAGATGAGGTCGATTTACCGTTGCGCGACGTCTTCGTTGCATCTTGCAGCTGCACATTCATATTATCCTCAACATTTGTAAGGCGGCCCGAGTAAGACTCACCCGTCTCCAGCTCCAAGTATACCTGCGTGCCTACAGCGTCTAAAAGAATTTTTACTGGGATGCCGTCAGTCATTGTAGAATGTGTGTGTAGGCGTCTCTCTTTTTTCTTACTCGCAGAGCTACTTTAATATGTCTTCGTTTGAGTTGCTTGAAAAAGGGTGTGCGGGGTGCTCTTTTGACAGCAAAACTCCCACGGGGCTGACGAGAAGAAAAGAAAAGAACAAAAAGATGGAATCATCACACGACAGTAGTATTCTCAAACATAAAGCATAGTCTTTTTCCATAAGATCAAGCAGAGGCCTACCATCATGAATGTAGAGTTAAGGTTTAGGTGGGAGGAGACGTAACTGTCCACCCTGCCATAGTCATAGGAGGTTCAGCAACACGAGCTTCTGCACTGGCAGAAGGACTTCTGGTAGCGACAGTCCACGATATCGGAACCATTTGAAAAGACACTGCTGCAGGCAACGACAACGCAAAAGCATCGGCCTCGCGCGCATGTTCCCACACAGTCATTGTTGGTGTAATGTTGTTGTTGGTGAAACTCCTCCACGCGACATCAAGGCGCAATAGCGTCACCTTCAATGCGGCAACATCTTCCAGCAGTCTGCGCGCTAGGAGCACCTGGGGATGTGATGCGTACGTGCACGGGACAATGCGTGACGGGTACTTGCTGCTATCTGCGAAATTAATTTTCTCAGCTGACTCTAGCTTCGATTGATAGACGCCGTCTCGACCACGAGTTGCAAACGTAACGGCACGAGACCACTGATGTTGTTCACGATGAAACTGATTGATCCCCATCGAGCCTCTGTGCAGCGCAATGCAGGGAAATGTGAGTTGGTCGTTCCTCCCGGCCACCGCCCAAGCCTCAGAGCCATCGGTAGTCAACGAGCATATCCCACTAATGGCAGCAATCATGTCCAAAAATACTTTGGCCTGTGCCGCAGTTCTCCAAAGGGAGCAAGTCGAGCGCGTTACGTTCACCATTGAAGGGGCACTCTCAGTGGCGTGATGTCGTTCAACTGTGGCATAGCACCCACAACATTTGTCTGTCGTTGGATCAGTCAAGGTTAGCGCCTGGTGCCCAACGACTTCGATGACAACAGCGAACACAGCCGTCTCCGTTCTGGTGACGAACCGTGTAGCTCGGAGCGTCACATAAGGTTGTGGCGGCAAGGGCTCGCCATCGCGATCATGTACATTTTGATGTGCGTGAACACTGATGTTAAACAGACTTGGAGGTTCGCGAAGCCCTCGATGATCCAGCGACGCGAAAAGCGACGTAGGGGAGTCAGCTGCCTCCATTCTGTTTGTCTTTCTGAATTTACAAGACGAATCAAGAACAATTGAAAAAAAAAAACACAACACGCACGAGCGAGATTGGCGTCAACGAATTTCGCTTTTTTTTTGTCGGGCAGGTGCGCTCGATGGCACCGCAAGGGGTAAAAGCCTGAGAGAGAGAGAGAAGAACAAACCACCACACACTTTCTTGTTTTGCACGCAAACTTCTTCCGTTGATTTTTTTGCCGAGGCACGCTGACGGAGAGATTTTGGACACAGGGAATATGTTGAGTGTGTGCATTCACCGATTTCAACGTCAGTATTCCCTCGACAATCATATGTGTTTGCTTCTCAGTGAAAATAAGCTGAATGATGAGCCGAATGCGGTGGTCCACTCAGACTCTTGTGGGCTTGTTTATGTCGTTTGCACCAAGCAATGCGGTACACATGTGGCGAAATCATTTGCAATCTTCTAATCAAGAGTGTTTGATGTTTGTTTCTTCGTTCCCATAAATCTTTTGTTTCTCCCTCGAACATAACGTTCTCACAGTGTGCCTCGCTTGTTTCTTCTTTCTTTTTTTGATTTTGATTTTTCGTTTGTGTTTGCATGCCAATGATTTTCCTAATGAGTGATAGCAGGGACGGCTGCCGTTTCTGTCTCTCGCGAATTGGTATCCAGCAAGTTGTAAGCAAACCCTCCGAGGAAGGCTCCGCCCATCGGCGCTACCCAGTACATCCACGTGAAGATAAGAGGGGAGCAGTTGCCTCCAAAGCACGCGACCAACTGAATACCTGTCGCCACTGCGGGATTGAAGGCGCCACCAGTGAAGCCACCAACGGAGAAGGCGGCGGCCATCAGTGTCATACCAATGGCGAACCCATAGAAGCTATTTGTGCGCTGACGAGAGTAGGCGACATGGAGCACCACACAGGCAAGGGCAAAGGTGTACACGAGCTCAGACAGCAAGCTTTGCCACACAGCCACAATATTGGTGTCGGTGGTGGGCACTGGAACGTCAAGGCCAACAATGGCGGAGGCGTAGAGTGTTGACATGATACCCGCAAGAACTTGAACAATGACGTAGCGAATCAGCTTTCGTAGTGGGGTGTGGCGAGTAATGAACGTTGCAAACGTGATGGCAGGATTGAAGTGGCCCCCAGAGATGTAACCGAAAGTGAAGACCATCGCCATGAGCATGAAGCCGATGGCAAGCGGCGCAAGCGAGCCGATGCCAATCGTAGCCAACGTGATGGTGAGCACAAATAAGAAGGTGCCAACAAACTCAGCGACGAGCTCGCTTGTTTCGTGTGACCACACCATTCTTTACTTTTCGTATGATCCAATATTCTTCGTTAAAAAAACTTTACTTTTGAGTCCCTCTAAATTGGACTTTGTGTGTTCGAATAGAGCGCAAACAAAACAAATTCAATGAATCACTCATTGTGAAAATGCAAGTGCCAAAGAATTGCAAAATAGTAAGGAAAAAATGTGTCAACCTAGTGCTTCGACGTTGTCCTCACCATCTTCGACTAGAGCTTCCGCATCATTATTCACCCCTGCAAGCTCGTCAAGAAGCCCATTCGTGGTACCATCGGCATTACAAACGCCAATCATCGCAATTGTTCTCCAATCCTGATCGAGCGGGTCAGACTCAGGGGATGCCGAAGGAGCAGAAAGTACTGCCATCAGCTGCTCAGGAAACTCACGCTGGACAACGCCAATCCAAAACGGCCCAGCAGTTGTTTTTTCGTCGCATAACCACTTTCGCCAGACACTGCACGTATCCTCGCACGTGCTTAATAAATCCTCAGCTGGAAGAAACGACAATATGTGAAGCGTCAGTGGCGCATGACGGCAAATCCATGAGGACGATGATGATGATGTGGCGAGCTGCTGAGGCTCCAAACGTGCATGAAGGTCTTCGTCTGAACCTGCAGGTGGTGGTGGGCCATCTTTGAGCAGCGCCTCTAGGAGGAGGTCAAATTCTCGTCGACAAATGTTTTGACCCTTCCCCATCTCCGCCACTTGTGAAGGAAGGGGAGCGTCGCGATCAGCTGCTTCATCGCCTCCTCGATGAGCACTTGCTTCGCTCGGCAAGTCTAACTGCCGCATGAGGGCTGAGAATAGCTTTTCTGACTCGTCGTAGGCAACCCCAGTGGACGTCATTAAGCTGCGTGCCTCCTCCAAACTTTCAAGGAGGTCCTCTTGGAAGATCTCTGGCTGAGCACGGGCGATCCCTTCGCGCTCAGATTGCGTTCCGAAACAGTACGAAGAAATTAATTTGCGCACATCGTTGGACGATAGTTGTTGGAATTCCGTCATTCCTTTTGAAATAAACCTCATCGAAAAACACCAAGGGTTGGTTGGTCACTGAAGAGACGTTGGAACTTCTTAGCACTGCAGTGGTAAGCAGAGTTTTCACAACAAAACGAAAATATGGCAAACCTACTACTACCTCATTTGAGCACAACACATCGCGCCATCACTTCTCAAACCGCATGCTGTAGTTTCCGGAATTCGGGTCTTTATCGAACTTGAAGTTATCCGTTGATAGGCCAAACTTGCCGAGGAACATGTTCCCGAGGTCCTTCAGTTGTCCTAGCATTTTCTTCATTTCTTCGTCAGTCTTCTGTTTTGCAATATCCCGTTTTGAGCTTGTCTCTCGATCGAGTGAAGCGCCAAACTTCGTCACTGCCGTATCCCAATCGGCGTGCGCTGACGACCACTTTTCAAGAGCGTAGTAGCAGTCTGCACGACGAAGGTAAGCACGCTCGTAGCGGGGATGATGCCGGATTGCTTCTGACAGGTGCTCTTCTGCCTCAGCGTACTTCAGCTGTTTCATCAAGCAAGCTGCAGCGTTGCACATAACCTGTGCAGTAAGGACATAAGAATCTTCGAGAGCAGGGTCAATCGGTTGCTCTGTAGTCGATGCAGCCACTGATGCTTCAGGCGTTTGCTCGCCAGCTGGCGATGATGATGCGTCTCCAACACCGTTGGCAACTCTTTCGGGGGACTGTGTTGATGGCGGGTATGATTGCGGAGCTGGTCGCGGCTTTCTGGTCGCATGCTCTAGTGCCTCAACGTAACTCGCCAATGCGCCATCAATGTCGCCTGCAGTGAACCGGGTGTTGCCACGAACTTTCAGTTCAGTGCAAAGGTCGCCCTCTGACTTGAACAACACAGGTGGCTGTGACGATGTCTGCGGAGTGTCGTCGTCACTGTCGCTTGAGGTTGGCAGTTCCTCAACTCGAGACATTTATTTGAATGATTTCTGCAGAAGATGAAGAAATAAATGAGGGGAAATTCATGCGAGGAAGGTGTACATCGTGATGAAGGAAAAAAAAGAAGAAGAAGACTTGTGATTGTAAACCAAGAGAGACAAACTCGCGCGCCACTACCGGCTCCTGAGTCTCGCTTCTCCACTCCAGCTTCGCTTTCGTCAAACGAAGAAATTTGCCAGTACTGCAGCCTTCAAGTGATACTTGTGGTTCACGTGTCTTCCTGCACAGTACATAATTCGGCTTCCAACTGGAACTCGCTGATCATTCATGAGAATGCACGTGTTGCGATCAAAGTTTGTGCGCAACCCACTGTGCCTTGTGTTGGATTGCCGACGTGAGAGTAAGCACACCCAGTAGACCGTTCCAGGTTTTACTTTCTGCTTCGTAGCACCACCACTTCTGAAGCGCTGCACCGTCACACGATGCGACACACCTGCAAACACGTGGTTATGAGCAATCCGTTCACCTGCAGATTTGGTGATGAGACGCACGTGCTTGCAGTTGGTATTATCAACGCAGTGTAGTTTCACCTGATCCGCAAGGTTTACGCCAGTGTAGACGCCTTCAGCACCAGTGCCCCAACGAGATCGGTATGAAGCAGCTCGGCGAATCTGGAGTCCAGAGCGGTACCAGCTTTTCGAGATCGGATTTCCTGCAGGGAGCTTTGCAGCTTCGTCGCCTGCAGCAGCTGCAACTGCGGCCGCCGGGGCAGCACGAGTGAGGAACGTTCGGCGAAGCATATGGTGCTACACCACGGTTCTTCTAAAAGAATTGCTACTACATAATGCGAAATGAAAGCAATCGAAGTTCGAAACATAAATTCATCAATAACAAAAAAAGAGTGAAAAAGAAACGCACACTTTTTTTCCGTTAACTACTTCATTGCGTTGACCTCACGGCGACCAAAAGTCAGGCCAGCAGGCTCCAGCTCGAAGGACTCCTTCGCTTCTTTGTGCGCCACTTTAAGGGTTTCCCGCAGTTTCAGCAATTGCGCTACGCTACGATCTACATCGTAACCCTCCTCCCCCATTCCCTTGAGAAGGGCCTCCTTCTCCTTGCGATACCGCACCATAGCGCTATGCTCCCAGGACGACTCTAACGGCGCATGAGACACATCTGTTTGAAACGCAGGGGCAACGTTGCCATATACAAAATCTTTGTGCTGGATCGTGGGAAACGGATCCATGCCTTTCTGCAGGCACAACCGGACACGCTCCACCTCACGGCGAGCACGTTCATCGTCCAACAGCCAGGTCTTAATCCACGGGTAGACCACCAACGGACAAGAGGAAAAGACAAATGCAGTTCCCATGATGATGATCCAAGGCGCGTCGTGAGTAATCCTTCTTACGTAGTTGAACAATGGGCCAGTGGCGAAGCTGACGGCCGAGTTCACTTTATCAATCGACCCTCGCATGAAGTCCACCGTCTTCCGTGTGGCGCGGAGTTGCATTTTGGTAAATGAGGACATAGTCAAACAACTCAAACACTCTCAAACGCAGCACACTCTATACAATTATCGTATGTTCCTCTGTGCTTTCCGCGAAATCAAAAAAAAGAAGAAGATAGAGATAGGAGACATTGTTGACCCCCCAAAAAGACATCATGCACATTGCTTCACCTCATCAAGTTGATGCTTTCCATTACAATGGAATGTGATACCTCTGCATGCGCAATACAGCAGCCATATCTGGATGCTGTAGTGACGGGTTGGTTGACAGAAACGCCTTGAGGGGCGTTGTGATAGAATCTTCGTGCATGATCTCATGGAATAGACCTGCAGCATCGTCCAATAGAACTTCATCGCCAGGCAGCAGTGCGTTGTGCAGTGTCAACATCACGGCGTGGCGGTGATAGTCCGAATCTGCAGTTTTGAACTGACCGCCCTCATCGGTTTCTTTGCGGGACCACTCTGGGAGATTCTCACCATCGCCCAGAAATTCCACTTCAGCGTTGCCGGTGCTCACGTTTTGTTTCTTCTTGTGTGAACTTCCTTTTATCGGAGCAGTTGCCATGTTGCACAAATCAATAAACGGCGCGATGGCGAGATCCACACCGGTGCCTTCGATGGTTGGGACGACGATGGACCGCGTCAACACCAATCGTACCGCCCAACGAAACGTGTCAATCGTGGGCACCACCGCAGCATGAGGCGCCACAATAGACGTAAAGGCATCATCCACTTCTTTCTGCAGTGCCGAGCGGATGGTTGCCATTTGGCCAGCAAGCTGAGGCGCGACGACACGGCTTGCAGCATGGGCCGCGTGCTCCAGTTCATTCAAATCAGGGAGCGACGGCACGCTGGAGAGCCACCCCCACCAGAAGGAATGGCGTGCGGACAGTTCTACCGATAACTGCCACGCCAGGACGATCCAACTTACAGGCGAGACACCCATAAGCAGCAGGTTCATCGCAGGAAATCTGTCTCGCACGGAAATATTTTGTAGAGCGTTTTCCAAACTTAGCCTCGATAAACCCACGCCGAAGGTATCAACGGAGGTAGACGTCATGAGCGAACGTCTGGGCAGCACCACCATTGTGGTCCCTGCATCGACTGCATCACGCACATACATTCCATAGCCGCGTGAGGGGTCACGCTTTTCGATCAGCAACGTTGGATGCAAGTGAATCTGATGAATTAGTGCAAAGGTGGAGAGGTACTCGGCAAATTTGGCGCTTCTGAAATTTCGTTTCATTGTTGTGAGGAGATGATAACAGATGTGGTCATAGCGAAACGAGGCCTCTTTGTGTTTTTCACAGCCTGCAGATATCAATGAACAGGGAACATATGCTTTCAATATTATTGTATTGTTGGGATTTGGCGATCACAGTGAGGTTTGAAAAAAAACAAAAACGGAAATGGTTGATTGAAACCCAACCCTTTTTGGCCTGACATCATTGCTTGGCATCTCATGACAATCAACGACGACAAGCATTGGGAGGACTTTGATATTTCTGTCTGTGTGCGTGCTGCTGATCGTGGTGGTCTGAACAAACGAGCTATCCATCAATAGCATAGCTTGCGTCGCAGGACGCTGGTACCTTCCTCAGCAAGCTCTGCTTTTGTGATCCACAGCGGCATGAAGGCTGAGGACTCGGCGGACATGGATGCGCCCTTCCACGCTGAGTTCGCGCTTGCCACGATTGGTGGAGGAGCTTTGAAGTATTGAGAATCCAGCGTCTTTAATTCCGCAGTGACGCGTGCCGCGAAACGAGGTGCTTGGCTTGTGCCACCACCTAGAATGTGCGGTAACGTGGCAGCGCGCATCTCAATGTCGACGTTGCGTCGTACTTTAAGAATCGTCTTTGGGATGTGAATAGATTGTGCGTGCTCACCTGGGGCGTGGGTGGACTCGCGAAACAATTGATCAAAACATGAATCTCGAAGTCGCGCTACATCTAACCCGCTTCGAGTCGCGTCGTCTGACAGATGAAGCTCGGCACCGTCAGGGGCAAAAAAGCGTTGCATCGCTGGCTCTGTTGGGGCAGAAACACCACCGCTGGCGCCCTTTCCACCATCGACACCACCTCCAACAACTGCCCACACCTCCTTCACCTCTTGCATAGCAAAGAATCGCGCGAGGGCAATTCGCTTTGGATGCGCAGCCGAAGCATCGAGACACCTAGATGACAGAGTGCGCTCGTACGGTAAAGAAATGTGATGAAGAAGAGTAGAAGTCACCGCTGATCCAGCAACGGGTGCCGTGATAATAGATCGACGCGCTACGTACCCATCGCATACGACTGCCGCAGTGGTCTGTGAGTGCCCGCAATCAACCACCACCGCGGTGGGCTTCCCTTGGGAGAGTGCAATGCAGACACTTGGCCGAGCAAAGTAAAGGGCCGATGTGATCTCTCCCTCCAATAAGGCGCTGGCTAACGCTGATACACGCTCTAGTCTTTCGTGCCACGCCTCTTGTAGGACAAGCATCAGTGGGTCAGCTGATCGAAATCCAAGAGCCTTTGATGCAATGTAGGACAACTGCTCAACGTGCTCTGGAAGGTGGTTCTGAATGGATTCTGTCGTCCACAGTGGCACAGAACGCTCAACGTCCACTCTGGGATCTGTAAGAAGCTGATTCCACGTGTAGCGACGGGAGGACGCTGTCCATCGTGAACGATGGTGCAACAACACGCTATCCTCTTCGTTGTCATTGGACATACCATTGTACGAGAAGGGCGCAAGAGACATGGAGCTGGTGGCCTCGCCAATGCTGCCGCACCGCACCGCAAAGGAGCCCGCATCAATGACAGACATAAGTGTTTTGAGTTTGTGTGGTTGTCTGCTCGACTACAAGAGACAGTACAGCACGACAAGACGAGAGAGAAATTCAAATAGAGGAAGCCAAATCACCTTATGCTGCAGCTCAATTGAACGCTGCAACGTTTTGATGTTACTTCTTTCTTGGAAAAAAAATCATTCACGAATCGAATCTATGGCAGCAATTCTCGATCATTTCCACTCCAAACTGCCGGCACTTGCACTTCAAGGAGCTCTTCTTTGCAGGCAATACAAATGTACGACGCGCATACAACACACCAGCCAACAACGCCACCAGACCGGCAACCAGTGCGAGATTGTTCTTTGATGGACAAGTTTGTGTTGAGTTTCCAGCCGCACCAAACGCAAACGGACCCGGCAGGTTTTCTACGTGTGCCAAACATCAAGTGCCCAGCGCTACAAAACAGCAGACAAACCTTGTTCGATGCGGCTCCTAATTCGTGCTGGATGACAACATAGCCAGGA
Source organism: Bodo saltans (assembly GCA_001460835.1). Taxonomy (NCBI): domain Eukaryota; phylum Euglenozoa; class Kinetoplastea; order Eubodonida; family Bodonidae; genus Bodo; species Bodo saltans. The sequence continues at coordinate 23,894 of CYKH01002252.1, read as the reverse complement.
CTGTTGTGGGTTCGTTCCAAATGCGCCTCAAGTCCACTTTGAGAAAGGAGGCACGACGCCATCATCATCATCATGGTGGTGGTGGAGGATGTTGTGCTGGTGTCCCGATGAACTTCTGGTGAACTGTTGGAGCTCGATGGACCCGAATGAACTGCAAGTTCTTCTGATGATGGTGGTGGCTGTAGTGAATGGTCTGACGAGGACAAATATTCTCGCAGGTGACGGGGGATGATGAGGGGGACTGCAGCCTGACGTCTGACTACTCCCTCGAGCAGATTTTCTAGCTCACGGTCAAAGCTTTGCAGTCGAATAATGTCACATAGATCCATTCTGCGACATGTAGACTGGAAGTAAGAAATCGAGAAAGAAATCGCATGACAACAAGAAAACGGAAGTCAGCAGCATATTTCTTGCTACTTTGATTCCATCAAAATCGTGTAATTTGATGCTGAAAAACACTAATGTACACGCGATACTGCGTATCTCGGAGCTACTATAGTAACAACCATGACCCACCAATGTTTACGAGCGCAGACAACCAGAAAGGAGAACGCATCACTTTCATGAAGCTCACCACTGCAAATATGTCGTATGTATCCCACGCTTTGCAATTACTGTGGGGTGCTTGCTGCTTCTTCCGGAGCAGCCTCTTGCTCGGCCTCCTTCATACTTGCTTCGATCACCTGATCCGAAGTAACTTCTGATGGGACTTGTTGATCAGGTGGAGCAATTGGTGAGGCATCACCATCATCAGGAGGCAGTAGTGCTGGCTCTGGTAGCGCAGCTGCTTCGGTGGTGTTCGCCATCTCACTTTGAGGAGTTTTATCCGCAGAAATAAGTTCCGTTGAAGCGGAAACCTCGTTAGCGTCTAGAGTTTCGCCTGCACTGGGCGCTTCGGCAACGGTCGTTGGTGGGGCATCAGTAACTCTCTCCGTGTCATTGATGGGTGCCTCAACCGACTCTGCTGCTGCTGCTGCTGCTGGCTCAGCAACTTCAACGAACACCACCTGAGGAGTTTTTGTCGCCGCTGCTTCAGGTGGCTGCAGAGGCTCTACTGGCGTTGCCTGAGAAGCTGCGGGTGTCGGTGTCGTAGGGGAAGGAGTTGTCTTCGGCGTTTTCGTGGCGACTACTTTCTCGCGAGCGGGGCTTGAGCTGTGTATTCCTGCTGTCTTGGCTTGCGGTTTCGCTGCGTTCGCTCGTGCGTTGGCTGCAGCGCGCCGCAGGGCGACCTCGCGGAGCTGGTGTTCGATTGCAACGAGCGGATCAGTTGGTTGCGCTGCAAGAATAGCCGCTAAGATCTCATTGATAACCGTGGGAACATCGTGGTGGCGCAGGTACTGCAGTGAGGCATCGCTCGTCAGTGAATCCGCTTTGCTGCGAGCCGCCTTCACTTTCGCTGCTGAAATAGGACTACCGCCGCGCTTCGGTTGGACTCCCGACATAGAATTCCGCTTGTGTTCCGAATTATCTCCCGAGACAGGGGGAAAAATGAACTGTTGCTTTCAACCGAAATGTGCTCGATGCACAGTGAATGAAAAAAAAAAACACGAAAAGACAGGTGCTTCTTTCCTTTTCATCTACAGATACACAGTCTACACAGAAAAGGTCTCGACAGCTGAGCAGCAGCCTCTCCTGTTTAGTGCTGCGAGTTGTTCTTCCCTCCATTCCCTCCATCATCAGTCGCACCACATGATGTGCGTCTCAACTGTACTCAATCATCGGCACCGGCAGAGTACAAGTCTTCACCGATCACGTTGCTTATCACATTCGTCACAAACTCAAATGCGATAGCTGATGTGTACCGATCATTTGCCTTACGCGGAGGCGACGATGGTGACCCAGAATTGGTGATTGCAGTCGACGAAAATGCAGAGGCATCTGATGATGCTTGAGCTTTGGGCGGGCTGCTCAGCGACGATGTCAGAGGCGAGGTCCCACTGGAAGTGGAGAGGCCACTGTTGCTGACTCGTGTGAGAGATTGGAACGCACATAGGCGAAACGTTGAATCGCCTACTCGCAGGAATACGACAAGATCTGTGTCCTGATCCCCCAGTAGGGTGACGACCTCGTCTTTCGTGCACAGCTGCTTGTTATCATCAAAGTTGAGCAGCTGCCCACGGTACCACTGGACAAGGTCTTTGTCGAAGGTCGCAGGAACGCTGTCACCACCCGTTGTTGCCCGCATTTCGCCGACAATTGCGCTGCGAGTTTCGAATCCATCATCCGCAACTTGTTCTGCGTTTCCGTGGTCCATAGGACTCGGTGTAGCTGAAGGTGCACGACCGTTCTCAACGGCAATGCTTCTTGCAGTGAGTGTAATCGTCACACTATCGAGCAATGTGATGGAAGTCGCAGGGGGAGGAAGAATAAAGCGAGGTGCCATCAGGAAGGATTTCTTTTTCGATGTATTATTATTTTTCTGTGGATGGAAGTTGCGGTGGTGATGTATTTCTACACGCCACAAAACTCCAAAGTTAAGTGTGTCGTGATCAAACAAAAAAGACCTTTCAGCCTCTTGCAAACAGAAAAAGAAAAGCAGTGAAAGTCGCAGGCAGCATTCAGTCACGCCATTCAGCGACAACGCCAAGCCAGACAGTTGTCCTTCACAATTGGCGGGCAGCGGGGTCGTGCCCTGTTACTCACCGATACTCATTCAAAGAGTTGTTGGTGCTCGTCGCAATCACAGCTTCAATCTAAAAAAAAATATAAAATATCAAAAAATGAAGAAATGAACAAAAAAGAGAAATAAAAAAAAGTAACCACGGAATGGCAAAATAAGCAAGTGCATGCACAGCGCATGTTTACGCTCATCAACAACTGAGCCAGCGAAAAGAAAGCACCACGAAACGAAAGAAATGGAAAAAAAAAACTGAAAATCACAATTTTGTTTATTGCTCGTTGTCCTGCTTCGTCGTTTTTTTTTACGATGGCGATCTGCATAGCGAGCGGACCGCATTGGGTTGCTTTTCGTTGAATTTTGTGTGAAGCTTTCTTGATGTAATTGTGGTTGATTTCTATTCTTTTTTGTTGTTGTTGGGTTTTTCCTTTTGTGTTTTTTGTGATTTTGTGGTTGTGGCCTTTGTCAGACCTCAGTTTCGTTATTGACGGAATTCAACGCGCAGCACAGCGATAATAGTGCGTGCAGTAATGCCGACCTGTGCTGGCGTGAGACCGCTCTTAATGACCACACGCAATGAGGGCCAGTTTTCAACGCGCTCCTCAGCCGTGTAAAGGTGACGCAGCACCAAAATTGACTTGGTCTGAAGCGACTCGACTACGCGAGCGAGCTGTTCCTCAACTCGCTGCTTGCCGACTTCGCGAATATACGAGCACTCCACACGGATGTGCACAAGTGGCGACACGTCGTCAGTGGAGTCGATCATCTTTAGGTTGGCAGGGAGACCAACAGTACGGAGCTCCGCACGGAATGCCTTCGCGTTGCGCTGGACGTCGCCCACAAGATTTGGGTTTGCTTGAATCATCTCCAGTGCCTTGCTGGCGCTGCCCGTCATGTACGGAGGAAGGGATGCAGAGAAGACGTAACCAGTTGCGGCGAGTCGTTGATGGTCTACCATAGTTGCGGAGCCGGCACAGAAGCCACCGACGGTGCCCAGCGACGTTGCCATACTGCCAATGTAGAAGTCAATCAACGAGGTGGGGATTTGGAAGTGCTCCGGTGTACCGCGCCCCGTTGCCCCAAGGACACCAAAGCCGTATGAGTCCTCAAGGATCAACCTAAACTTATATTTGTTGCACAGCTCTAGAATCTCACGGAGTTGGCAAATATCGCCCGAATTGCGGAACACTCCCTCTGTGACAAGGAAGCGACGTGAAATCTTCTTCTTCTTATCGTCGGAGCGCTGGATCGTCGACATGAGTTCTTCCATGTGGAATAAATCATTGTGGCGCGCATAGGATACGTTGGAACGTGACAAGTGGCAGCCTTCTTGGATAGGAAGGCAGACACCACTGTCGACAACAATGTAGTCGCCTCGGGATGAGTAGCACGGGATCAGTGTGGACACAGTGGCAAATGAGAAGCTGTAAATAATGCATGCGTCTACGCCGAGGAACGCCGCAATGTGTGACTCAAGGTCCAAGTGGGGCTTGACGGTGCCGTAGAAGCCACGAGGACCGCAGCTACCAACGCCGTATGTCACAACCAAATGCTTCGCGGTCTCACGAATTTCCGGTGCTGTTGACAGCGAGTGGTAATCGAAGGTGGCGAGGTCAAGGCAGCTGAGTGGTGACCCCTTGGGACCACGAATGGTTGCCTTCACACCGGACCTCCCAAGGATCTGAACATTCGGCATGACTTCAGCACCTCCGAAGGGACCCGCCACTGGGGCATTGGAGTCAGGTCGGTTGGCCTTGAAGGGGGCAGACACGAACTCTTGCAGCATCATGTCCTCCTCTTTTGAGGTCATGGTCTCAATACGTGACGCTTTGGCACGGTGGAGCGGAATGAAGTAGAAGTACACAAACGCTACACAGAATGCCACTTCGATGACGATGTGGTAGGGATGCTGCTCCCATTGGTACACCAAGAAGGGAAGTGGATTCTCGACAAATTGAATCAAGAACTCGACCGCTTCTCGAACGGCGGACTCTGCTGATGACGACATTTGGTCGCAAATAACTACAGTTTATGAAAACTAAACGAAAAGAAAAGAAATGCTCTTTGCTTATTGGATCACCTCCCTGTCTAAATCTCCCTTCACAGGCACCACTTCAAGACGAGAGGGGGAAAACACCAGATGCCGACGCAGGAAAAACAAACTATGGTCACAAGGAACTTTTTTGAAAGATAAAACATGTCATGCCCACCACCATCTACTCTAAGACTAAAATGCAGTTTCTCCTTTCCAAAGATCAAGGCGTGGGTGTGGTGCTTGCGTCTCAGCACTTGTCGATCTGGTTGAAAAAGACTGTCGCTGCAGTGCATGCGAATAGGATCGCATCGACTGGTACGATAATCTTCTTGTCTCTATGTTCACTCTCCATTCAATGTAGTAGCGTTGGAGAAGGCAGACAAGGTGGCGCTGCTCTAGCAGCACTGCTCGAATTCCTCGTCTTATCCACGCCGTCCACATGATGAAGTGGCGACGCATGCGCCAGGCACACACGCGGGCCTTCAAGTGTGCAACTTGTGCCGTGCAGAGACACAGCCGACGCCACTTTGCCAAATATGCCGCCGCCAGCAAAGCAAGGTTCTTTTGCTCGATGAGTCCAGACACAGACTTGGACACTGTCCAACGTATCCACGACTGCAGTCGCCCCTTCGCTAAGAGGCGGAGGTTGCGGCGCATACACCGCTGCGTTTCTTGAACCTGCTGCTTCCAATAGCGGCGCCTCATCCAGAGGTGAAACCATTGCGACAATTGGCGAGTCGCGTTCACCGCAGCCAGATGGCGTACAAGCCCTTTGCGAACCACCACCGTGTTCCAACGATGCAGCACACGACTCATGTAAACTCGAACGCTCGATTGATGTATCTGTGCAAGTGCAGGCTGAATGATGCCAACAAAGCGGTGGCGTGTTGCACACAACGTCGTCCAGAGGTTCCATGCAGTCCGAGCTCGCATCATAAGTGTGCGCCTCAACAGTGTTGCCGCAATACGGCGTTGTTGCGCCACTGTGCACAGGCGACACCAGCTATAAAAATGACGAAACACAAGAGATTTGAGTGCCGATCTACGGATGGACAAAAGCGAGCGATGCTGAAAACGTCTGCCCTCTTGATGCTTTCTCCAAAGCAGCAACTTCCGGAAGTAATACGACGCAACACAATGAGGGCTGTGCTGCATGATCGTTCGCACGCAGTGTGCTCCCAATTCTCGCACCTTTGCTCGCTCCGCCTCTCGTCGCATCATGAGGAAGAGTCGCCACAAAGCAAATCGCTTCGCAATAAGGTCGGTGAGACATTGCCGCCTAAGCGCACGAATTTGCGGCTCGAGCTGTGCGAATTCGTGTGGCGCTCTTCGCCGCCTCCTGGCAATTTGTGCTGAGCGCTCTTGGTGACCTGAGCCGCCGCTGCTGCTTCTGTACAAGGGAAGGATCGAAGGTCCGCTTGCACTTCTGCTCATCACAATCGTGGCAGATGTAGCCGGGTCGCGATGCTGCATCACGTCACCCGTCGAGGCACTTCTACCTTCATCGGAGCGCTGGTGAGAACTAAACTGTTTACGTCTCACAGACATCGATACGGAAACTGGGCATTCACTTTATTTGAGAAAAGAAGGTGGGAGAAGAAGGTTTTCATGCGTCTGACAACGATGGTTGTAATTGAACTGGAAGTTATGTTAAGAAAATAGAGAAGTGCAAAATGAAACGACAAAACGACTCAGTTCTTACGATGCTTCTTACGTGTGCGCGGTGCATGGCCTTCGCATGTGACGATGATCCATGCAGCGGCGGCGCAGCACTCCGCTGAGGCAACGCCTCCTCCACTTTTCGTTTCATCATCGGAGGATGCCATGGGTGGGGTCATCACGTACGCCAACCCTACGCGGTCTAAATACTGCAGCATCCCATCTGGACGATCCACCACACCGCATGCTTTGAGATTTGGGGAAGCTGCAACGGTGGTTGGCGTCGTTGTGTCGACAGTTGACGCACAAGCAGGTGCGCTGACGTCTGGCTCGGCTGCTTCTACCTCGGCATTGACCATGGCGTCCAACTCTGACTTCAAGTGCAAAATGTAGTGAAGGCACAAATTTCCAAGTGGATTCGAAGCGCCACAAATAGTCTGGGCCACGAGGGCGTGCATGCACTTTAAGTCTGCCTCGTGACCAACTGCTGCGTTGCCAAACTTCCTCTTGCTCACATCTTCCGGCTCAATAAAATGTGACTTGAAGAAATTACGCTGAGTCTCATCAAGGGATCGCATGGCAAGGGACTCGTAGGCACCGTGCGATGACACATGGGCTGCGACGAGCGCTGAATCCGTCGTAAACCGAGCTGCCAAAGCAGGCATCAAGCCGTTTCGCTCAAAGCGCGCAACGATGTTGTTTAACTGAGGACACGTCAGCCAGCAAAGCGTCGCACCAATCGCAGCTGACCTTCCGTTGCGGCCCACCTTTCCGCTTGTGGAGCAGAGCGTCCCGCTCGCCCCGTGCTGACAAGGCCCAAACGCTGCGTCGGGAACTCGGTATTTCTCTTGATCTGCCACGATTTGGTATGGGCTAGGACCTGCCGGTTGCTTTCGTGGCTGTGTAAGCGGTTCTGTGTCGCTCGTTGACATTGCTTTGTGTGTGTGCGCGTCTATGCGCTTCTGTGTGGGTGGGCGGCACAGATGAATACAAAGTGTAGTAACGCAAACGCAATAATAATCTTCACTCAGCAATTAGGAAAAAAAATCAAGCAAAAAGCAGTAGCTCTCTCTCTCGCGCTCTATCGGACCTCATCGTTTCATGGGCTTTGGCATGACGGTCAAGTACGGGGAGACTCCTGCAGCTCCAACTGTACTTCTCGATGATGTCGCTGGGGCGGAGGGCAAACAATCACGTGGCTTGTACGTCACCTGCACCTCACTGTCCACTTCCTCTGGCAATGCCAGATTCGTGCCGCTGCCGCAAACAGAGTTCAGTGCACCTGAGCGAACTTCATCCATGGCGACACGCTTCCACATCATAGACTCTCTTCGTCCTGAGTTACGCGACGTGAAGGCGGCCCCTGCCACGACCTTTGCTGGGGGAGTCACCTTCGACTCGTCAACGTCCGCAAACCACGGATCTTCCAGTACCGATCCAATGGAGGGGCGCTGGGCAGGATCACGCGATAGCAGCGCTCGAACTGCACGAGGCACCTCAACAGGAAAGCAAACGTCCTCGGGAGACATCGTGGCACCTATCCGCAACGCAAGATGCTCGACACTGTGGCTACCCGGAAACGGTACTTCGCCAGTGAGGAGCTGAACAATGATGCACCCATATGACCACGCATCGCATGCCTCCGGGTTGAGTGTTGCATTTGCGTTGCCTTCGACGAGAACCTTCAGGATTTCGGGGGAGCAGTAATCAAGTGTACCTGAGAACTCCGTTGCAGTGGTGACTTCTGAGAATTCCATTGCTGCGCCAAAGTCAAGTAGGGCGGCGCCCACACCGCCATTCATGCTCGCGTCAGGGACAAGGAGAACATTCTCCGGCTTCACGTCCCCGTAGAAAATGCCGTGACGATGCATAAACGCAATGGCACGACCAACTCGCCGTAACACTGCCCTCACCCATGTCACGTGCATTGGCCGCACAACTACGATCGGAGGAGCTGCTGCTGCTGCTGACGAGCGTTGAGATGTCGTCGTGGTGTTGAGAAAGTCCATCACACCACCATCGCGGGAGAGAACTGCATCGTACAAGTCGCCGTATTTGCTGTACTGCGTGAGAAGATAATAATAGCGAGCATCTTCCATAGTGTGGTACAGTGGGACGATGCCGCCGCCATCGGCTCCGCGAGATGCATCAGATAGACGCAAGTGAATGGCAATTTCTCTCTTTAGTGCTTCCTCGCAATCTTGTTCGCGCAGCGTTGACTTACTCAGTTGCTTCACTGCTAACTCGTACCACAAGGATTGCGACACAGTGCGTTCAATCATTTTTGCGTAGTGAACAGAGCCGAACGCTCCACCGCCGAGGGATCTGCCAAAGACAAGGTTCAGGTGAGTGGTAGCCGTTTTGACCGCTGCTGAGGTGACATCGTAGCTCTGCCGCTCCTTGCGCTGCCGAGCGAGCTCCTCCTCCGCGGCGACGTCCGTTGCTACCTTCGCACAAAGAGCTCGATGGAATTCACTCACGGCTTCGTGGTCACCCTGCCAGGCGTCGATGAGCATGTCATGGAATGACTTCGAGGCGCCTCCCATCTCTCCCCCTGGTATCTCCACACGATCCCAACCGCTCAATTGATCCCACACTCGGAGCATCTCACGCCGGACGTGCACATCCCAATGTGTTTCCCCATTCGTTCTGTGAAACGCATTCGCCATGGACGACATCACTCTGTGGGGCTGACGCCGAGCTAATGCCAAGAATGACTCAAGGCGGAACAATTGCAGCCCTTTGGTGGCCAATCCAGGGAAATCTGACACCGCAGCGCGTGAACACACATCCAGCAAGGTATCCTCCACCACATCAAACGCCTCCCCGTCAAGGTCCTCCATGAGCCGATGCAGCGAGATCAGGATGCCAAGGGAAGGGTACAGCTTCCCTTCATGAAATCCTGACAGCAACGATCGGAATAGTCTCACGTGAATGTCGCTTACGACGCCCACGTCTACCTTGGACATGTAAGCCCGCAAGAGGCTCGTGACTGGGCTAGCGAAGTACTCCACCGCAGACATCGATGTCTGAGATTTCTTGCAGGATAGCAATGGCACAATGTACATGACCATGTCGTCCACGTGATGCGACGCAAGGGGGGAACTCAACCCTCGGATGATAGGGCTTAGAATGGAAACCACGCACGACACAATCGTATGCTGCTCTGCGGTAGAAGAGGCGAGATAGGATTTCAACGATTCGTAAAGTGCATGCCGCACGGCAGCGCGAGCGTACGGCATCGAGCGGTACGTCAGAAGCATGAGCCCTTCCACCGACGTCAACAGCGTCGGATTATCTTCGCCGTAGGCCCAGAGCACTTTTAACGATTGATGCAGCGAGTGATAGAGAAAGGGTTCGAGTAGGGCCTCTAACTGAGCAGTTCGGTGTTGTTCATCGCTCGAGGAATCTGAGAAATGAGCTTCTGATGCGACTGCAATTGTTTGAGTAAGGCTCATAAGTACCGAAATGGCGTCACTGCACGGCTGTGGAACACATGCTTGTGTCATGGCTTTGCCGCACAATGTACTAGTTACGGTTGATAGAATTTGGACGGCCTTTGGGTCTGTGAACCATGCTTCGTGAGGCACATCGCCTGCCGCCTTCACAAGGCCGCCTAACGCAGTGGAAATGTCTTTCTGCTGGCTGATTAAGATGTGCTGTGATGCTTGGCGCAGCTTGTCCATTTCTTTCTATGTGAGGCAATCTGATACTTTTTTGCTCGCTACCAACAATGTTGGATGCATTCAAAAGGTTCACAATTCGATCAAGCGAGTGTTTTGTACAGAGTTTTTGGCACGATGAGCCGGTAGATTAAGGACATCGCCACAAAATTTGGGAAGAACCATTGATTGCTTCTTCATGCTTCTTGAGGCAAAAACGAGACTAATTTGAGGGGTTCTGTACACAGTTGAAGAAATAAAAACGTGTTTCTTGTCTTGCGCCGAAAACACAGAGACGAAACACACACACACCAACAAAACAGCAATGTTGGCAATGGGAGATCGACAATTGGAAGCGTGAGAGATGTGACGGGGTTGTTCCTTTGGAATCGTTTTGCAATCGCGGGAGAGAATTATCACAACGACTATTGAATGATGATGGCAGGCCTCATTTCGATAATGCGACGTGTGTCCTCTCCTCTCTCTTTCTCTCTCAGTTGGATTAGAATCCATAAGCTTTGTTGAAGTCCTCTGTGCTGAATTCACGCTTCTTGGGAACAGCGAGACGAATTGCCGAGGCTTTCACTTGGTCTCCATCTAAACGCTTGATCGAGTCACTCTTGTTCTTAAACGTGTATTTCTCGTCCATCTTGTGCCTATTTTCATGTTTCAGGCGAAGCGTTTCTTCGTAGATTCTTCGAACACTCTCCTCGAGCTCCGATGTTGTCAATCGCTTTGCTTCATCATCCTTGTAATGCTTTGTGTGCAACGTTTCATTTCGCTTGGAGCGACGCTGCATTTCGTCGTCCACTTGTCTGGCAACACTTGCATCGATTTGCTCCTTCGCCATGACCTGTCGTGGCGCGTGGGGGTAAAACTTCTTGTCGAGTGTTTGGAGCTCGTTCTTGCGGCGCTCTACTTCAGAGTCGCACATACGAGTAGCCGTTTTCTCGATCTCTTCGTGGGTCATTTTTCGCGGCGGCGAACCAGAGGTCGATCGCATTGTACTGCGGGGAGTGGTGCTGCCGTTCATTTTCCTTTATCTGCGTTGTTTTCAATACGAAAACTAATATTTTAGACATTCAGTTTCCTTCCACGCGTGATCATTAAGCACATACAACTTGTCATGTCATGTAATGTGATCCATCGCTCTTGTGATACAGGAAGGGAAGTACAATTTCTTCTTTTAAATGTCGGTAGAAGTGTGAGGTATTTCAACATCACACGGATCAAGAACTGTCGTCATCGCTGTCGAGAATGGCAATCTTTTCCAGAATCAGCCGCCGGCTTTGTTTTCTATTCAAAGCGAGAGCCGCACGAGAAGGACTTTCAGCAGTCCTTCCGGCCGAAGACGTGTCGAGAGCACTTGTATTAGGCGATTGATGCTCAGGGGTACCGCTGTTCGCGTCTGACGTTGTCGCAGCAATAGGCTTGGGAGTTGTGGAACTTGCAATTCCAGAAAGATCGATCGATTGTCGAACAAAACGCTCTGGCTCGTGATGTGAAGGGTCTACCACCGCCCCGAACACATCCTCCTTCTCCACCGGAGGTGGGGGAGTACGAGTCCCCGCGTTCAACGATGGAGACGCTCGTTCCTTCCGGTGGGACGCTGCCGTCGATGCACTGCCCGCTGGCTGCGGGGGAGGGGTCAAATTTCGCTGTGGGGGCGTTTTCGTTGCCTTTGCAGGGGGCGTTAAGCTCGCAGCTGCGTCAGCGGAGCGCCGTTCACTTTCTTTTCTTGCATGCCGCTCTTTCTTTCGCTGGTCATGTGCCGCTTGCTCTTCCGGTGTTCGCTCAGAGCGCGATTTCTTTGTTGCAACCCCTACGGCGGCAAGACTCGGTGCTGCTGCGCTTGTTGCAGCAACTGTGGGAGACCTCTCTGGGGCAGCATGAGTTACAGCAGATTGGCTCACATCCCTGTTTGGTTGGGGAACGGTGCGAGGAGCTTGAATCGAAGACGATGATGGTGTAGCGACTGCTGCATTGTGGTTCACGACATCCCTCATGTCTATTGTGGCTGGAGTGCGAGTGTTCGACAAGTCTCTGTTGTGTCCCGACGAGGATAAGGAGCGAGCGATTGACGGGGATGCTACCACATCGAGTGTGGAGACGCTTGCTATGATGACAGGCGACAGTGTTTGGCGCTCACGTGGTGGACTCACAGTTACTGGCGAAGGATCTCGTGGCAGGCTCTGGTGAGATGAGGGAGGTGCGGCGATGGGCTCTTCCACAACAAATTTCACTTCTTGGTCAAGATGCGTTTCGAGCACAGGAGGAGCTTTCTTCCGCTCGAGGACAGGGACTACTTCTACGACTTCGCGACGAGCGAATGAGTTGCTCCTCATTGAGTGCTCTCGGGTCAGCGAGGTATCTCGCAGCACAGACTCTTTCTTTGATAGATTCGGTTGGAACAAGCCCTCCAGCGATTTGGCGCGCTGTTCCTCTTGTGCTTGCACGAGGTTTTGTGTCCGCTCCGTGGCCTCCTCGTACAGCCTTTGATGAATCGCACTTTCGGCCATGCGCGATGGAGAGACAGTGTTCTTCCTGCGCAAATCGACAGAACGGTTTGGTGTGTCGACATGACGTGTTGCAACATCGTGCTCGGATTGTTGTTGTTCTTGCCGTTGACGTGCCTCCTTGTACAGATTGTCAAAGACGCTGCCTTGTCGACGCATTTGGCGCTCGGATGATCCGTTGCGGTAGGGTGAACGCTGCTGCCCTTTCTGCAACTCTCTGGCGAGGAGATCCGCTTGAAGTTGCTGCTCTCGCTCCACCCATTTATCATGCTGCTTCCCGGACAAATAAAGTCTGTTGAATGTGTTAGTGGTTGCATGAGCAGCTGGACCACGCGACATTTCGCGCACCTCGTCTTCGTCTGCTTGCTGGCGCTCTATTGCGCGCTGGTGCGACCGTTCCGCAGCGTGCAGCTCTCTCTTCATGACGTCGTCTGTGTGCAGCCTCTCATGCCACACTTTGTTCGCGTGTTGGTGCTGCTGTGCTTTGGGAGACAACTCTGGTTGAAATGTGCATAGTGCGCCACCGCCCTCCGTCATTTTCTTGCGCTGCCGCTGGCGTTCAACACTGATCGCTGCAAGAATATCGTCACGCATTTTCAGCTCTTTGATCGGTTGAATTTTGACTTCATTGAGATGTTGGATGTCGGTAGAGGCGGCTCCGCCATGTCCATAATAATAACTCTCACTATTCGGAGCAACGGAGTTCGGGTCAAACCTCCTGCGGTACTCGTCTGCGTACTCCTCAACGCTTCTTACGCTTCGGTGGCGCATCGCGAAGAGAATCGATGCGTACTCTTCCACCAGCTCAGATGACATGGATCAGCGCGTGATACTGGGACTTGATAGCAGGAAAGGAGTTGACAACAACAAAAAAAAACCTGCCAGATAAAAGAGCAACGCCGAAACAAGAAAATTTGAAGGTTCGGTTATGAGAACTGCACAGAAGAAACGTTATATTTATTGTGTCTTCGATTTCATCACGGAGTCCACAACTGCGCAGATATCAGCATCCTGATGAAAATAATGGTCAACTGATTTGTGTCGTTTGCAGTCGATATCGACGACTCCAACGCGGCATTTGATGAGTTCCGACGGTGAGGGTTGATATGCAATTGCTTGGCTCGAGATCATGGTGATTTGAGGAAGAGTGTTGGATACCAACGATGGAACGGGTGTTGCTGCTCCACCTCCATCATCAACGCTGCTCCACCGCTCAACAGTGATAATGAGGGATAGATCTTTCGCAGTGGTCGACACGTAAAATGAGTCCAGGGCCTCATTCAGCGAAAACGGAGGCCTGATCCATTCCTCTCTGGTGGGGTCAACTTCGAGAGGCGATGCAACAATTTCAAGAGGGCCTTCCTTGCATGCGCACCGACTACATTGTTCCTCGTTCCGCGGCGCAACGGATAACCGCCGCAGCACTTGAAAGTCAGTGCCACCTTCACGCTGACATCGCAGCCAATGGTGCAATAGTTCTACATCCAGCAGTGTGTCCTGCTGAACGTTAAGGCTTCCCCCAAGCTGCAGCGAGGTGATGCGCGCGCAAATATCGAAATGTGCTAGCGCAACGCTCGCAGCAGAGAGACATGCAGCCGTATTGATGCATTCTACTTCCTTCGACGATGCTTGTACCGGGGCAACGCTTTCATGTATATCAATACACTTCAAATTATTTTCTGGGTGCAAGGATAGCGCGATAAGGGCACTTTCCTTGGCCACAGCAGTTGGTTCCATGAGAAGGTCGTTGGGGCAGTAGCGCTGCGGGGCATGGACAGCATCCGTTTCTTGCTGTTGTCGCTTCTTTCCCTTGCGTGCCTCCTTCCATACCTGCATTTGAGAAAATCTACACTGTGACAACTTTCTTGGATGTAGCTGGCGCAGCTCTTCACCAGCATTCACGCCATTTTCAGTCTCCAGAGGACCATAAAATCTAGCAGCACGAAATAACGGTTCTTGCCACGAACTTTTTGGCTTGACTTCAAATGTTGCAGACGACTTCAACGACAAATCTCGTTGACCAACCACATCTTCATTGCGTCCGCCGATGGGCGCCGTGAAATCTTGGAGGAGCATGAGACTTTCTGCGTTTTGCACGTACGTCTCAAAAAATTGATCGTCGCCTACAGTTTCTGGACGCAGCTTGTGGCGCTCTGCATCAACGAGGGTGTCCCACTCGGCGCACAGTGCGTCTATCAAGTCAGGTGATGGAGTAATCCAAACAGATGTTCCGAGGTAACGACTGAGACGCCTTTCAACCGTTGGTTCCATGACAGAGGCTCGAGGGAACTTATGAATTCGTAACGCAACAGACTCATGCCCGTTGAATGCAGCAACTTCTGTGCCAATGAAAAAATGGGCCCACAAATGAAATGGAGTGAGTGATAGGACTAAACTGCAGCGCCCCTCGCCCAACACCTTCAAATGAGCACGTTGATGAGGTGGTACTGTCATTTAGCAGGAATGAAATCACAGCATTTGATATGTTTTCCTTTGTTCTCGTAATGTGTGTGTGAATGTTTTTACTTCACCAAACAAGCGATTGAGCGCACATGAATTAACTAACGGTGGAAGTCACACGGTCACACAGGAAAGAGATGAAGGAACGATTGATGATTTGCGTTGTGTGCGAAGATGGAGCGGCACCAATTCACGCAAGAGGTCAACGAGCGTTGTCGAAAATGTACAGCTCAAAAAAAAAAAAAAAGCACGAAAAGAGAGTGTATAAGAAATGAAATCGAAGAGGGCTTTAATTCGGAGGCGCGGGAACCCCTTCAGGAAACATGAGCGGGAATCGTTTCATAGAATCATACCAGCACACTCGTGGAGGCAACAACTCTAACAACGGAGATGATCCGACACTTTGTCGATGGGCGGACAAAATTTGTTTCACCGTGTGCAACACAATGTCTTGCGCACGAACCTGTGCCGCACGGTCCTGGGTGATGAAGTATCCAATAGATAGATGATACTCTTGCTCAGCGGGCTCAAGGTCGGCCACCGTGCAGGTTGCACTTTGCGCAGCGGCAAGCAAATTGTGAAGCGCATCATGAGGCTCTAGCACAAGCAATGCAATGCCAGCGGCGTAGGGGTGCTCAGGCTTCACATGAATCTGCGCACGACTTCCTTCAAATATTCTCAAGTACGCATCATCAAGTGCCTTCAATGTTTGAATCTCAACGCTCGGCAAGAGATCTCGAGTGAGGCCTCGGAGCGTCATGTGGTAAGAGTCGGGTGGAAGGAGCAGCATGGCGTCATGAATTTCCTTGTTCATTGACAATGCGTCGTACAACGGCACGGCAAACAACGCTACCCAGTGCAAAGTGAGGGGGAGAACCGCAGTCAGGCCGTACGACGGTGCAAACGCAAAGCCGGATTTGTGTTGGTACAGTCGAGATCGGGACTTGGGCATGGAACGTAGTGCGAGGAGTCGTTCCTGAGGTGAAAGGGTTTCTAGTTGCCTTGAAGCACTATCATGTGAAGCACTATCATGTGAACTGCTTTGTGTCATCTATCTGTACTATGTATGGAGTGGTTTGCTTCAAAAAGGAGTTAAGGAGGCGTACAATGCATCGCTCAATCAAAATTCAGTGGTGTATCGATGGTGCCTTGACAAGGGAAAATTGTGTTTCGAACGGGGAAAAAATAAAGAGCATCAAACAGTTGAAGCTGGACCCATCAAGAATCAAAACAGGGGCATAAACCGCTTCATAGAGTCGTACCAGCACACGCGAGGAGTCAGCAGCTGCAGCTCAGAATTGGTTGAGTCCGCAGCAATACGACGAGCGGTTTCAAATACGATCCGCTGAACATGAAGGCGCATCGCGGGGTCTTGCGTGAGGTAGTACCCTGCGGTGACATGATAGGTCTGAGAATGAAGTGCCGCTGACAAGTGCTGCGCCGTTGCTTGTTGTACCGCGGTTAGAAAGTTACCAAACGCTTGCGACGCAGGTTCAAGAAAGACCACCGCACCGCCAAAGTCGTAGTCAGTAAGCACAGGCTTTACAAACGGTACTTCCACTGGTAAGCTTGAAAAAAGTTGTTGATACTCTTCATCAAGCCCCTTAAGGCGCTCTAGCGAGGTGTCCCCCATCAAATCTTCAAGTCCTCGGAGAGTCATGTGATACGAGTCGGGTGGCAACAGAAGAACCTTCCCGTGGAGCTCGGCATTCTGTGATAGCGCATGGAACAACGGAACAGCAAATGAATCTATTGATGAGGGTGAAAGCATCGATACGACCGTCACGCCGTAAATTGGCCCGTAGGCGTATCCATCTCCTGACGGAATGACCTTTTTTCCACGCCCGGAGGCGTGCTCACTGCGTACAAGTTCCAAAGTTTCTAGCGGTGTCAGCGAAGGTGGCGAGGCGAGGGAGGTTTGATCGGTTGACATTTTTTGTTTGTTTTTGATTTGTGGTACAATACTGTAGAGTAAAAATACAAAGGATGTTTGCAACAAAGTGGATAGAGAACCGAAGCTGGTTGTTATTTCACAGAATGAAGGTGAATATCGGTTTATCTGATCAGAAAAGTAACATAGTTGGCGCGTCGATGCAGCCACATAGCGATGTTTTGAGTGTGCATAGGGATGGATGGGGGAAAGGGAAAGGCTTCATGTTTGTAAGCATGCCGTGAGGGGAGGCCCAGACGATGCACCGCTCGCAACTACTTACGTCATCGCCAAAGCACCTTTCACTCACACAATCCAAAAGATGTGAATTGAAGCTGCTTCTTTTTACGAATTACACCGTGCTCTGTTGGATGAAGTCGAGTGTTGGCACAAACACACGCAGGAGCCACTCCAATCGATCGGCGTACTTCAAGAACGTTTGAACGATTGGGTTCGCCATGTCTGTTTTGGGGTCACACTTGAAGATTTGTGCGACACTGACCATCATGTAGAACGCGTCGTTGAGCATCAGCCACGGCAGCATATCCTGGCAGTACGCCATGGTTGGGCGTTCACCAGTGTAGCTTGTGTTCTGGGATAGCTCGTGCGACATGGTGGTGAGGTATGCGGTCAGTAGCACGTTGACAGACGCGCGGCATGCTTCTGCTTCCTCTTGCGGGGGAGCGGCGTTGAGCGGGAGAGAGCAGAGTACTTCAGTAGATGGCACGGAAAGAGTCTCGTCGCTTCCATCCATCAGCAACCATCCGATATCAAGAAGTGGTGCCCTGGGCATGATCACCTGCCAGTCCACTAGCTTTGCTGTTTTTGTCTTATCGTCGAAAAAACAGTTATCCAGTCTGACGTCTCCATGAATAAGGCACGCAAAGGGCTTTGGGAGAGCAGCGGAGTCCGTTGGACGGAACCCAAATCCACGCATCTTGACAAAGAGCTTGTCAGAGTTGTCATAGTCGAGGAACAGCTCCATGGTGTGTGCAAGTCGAGGATGAGCACGCATGCATTCACTCCAAGGGCCGGTGAGGGCCATGTTTGCGTTGGTTCCGCTGATGTGATCGAGCAAATATGTGTGGAACTGGAACTCCTGCACCATCGGCCGAGGGACTTGATTAAGGGTGCGGCTGTGGATCTTTGCACAGAGCTCCACGACGCGCGTCAGATCAGAAAGTGACGCACCATCACGACTTTTGATGTGGCGAAGCTCTCGCAAGTCTTCCATGAGCAGCAATCCCACACCGTAGAAGCTAAGGTCGAAGTGGTAGACCAAAGGTTGCAAACCCTTCACCTTCTTAGTGAACACCTCATGCGTGTACGCACGATGCTCGTTCTCAGACAATGGGCACAAGGAGCCAACAATGGTATCCTTCACACTTGTCCCCAGGACCTTGGCAATCATCGTTGCGGGTGGGCGAGAGTCTGGGCGGAGGCCGGAGTAGGTGATGTAAATCCGCTCCACCGCACCAATGGCACCCATCTCCATGACCTCTACACGGAGGGTCTCCACACGTTCCTCACCACCAAGAATGCCCTTCCTACGGAACACGTTGGTCATGAAGTCTGGGGTGATGACCTTGGAGTGATAAGATGGCGTGCGAATGAACGGCAACATCAACGCGAGCTTCAACGTTGCGAGGCAGCTCAGGCGGACCAGCACACGCGCGATGATCGGAAGTGCGTGTGTAAAGAGACTGAATGGGCCGTCATAACCTTTTGCTGCGGGGAGCGTCTTGGCTTGTGGCATGTCTTGCGATCTTAGTGTCTTGTTGATTGCGGGCTTTGTGGAGAAGTTTGATCTTCACTTTTTTGTTGTTGTTTTGGAGATCATTGCGATAAGCTGAAAATAACTTACCGACGACATTAAGAGAGATTTTACTAAGAAGCATAAATGCGACGCTCATACCTATAATAAATGCAATACCCACACATCCCAACTTCCATCATTCAATGCGGCCGGTCGGGTTGCAGTCAGTTGGTTTCTGCTTCTTGTTCATCTTCTCCTTCCAGATCGCCGCCATCTGTTGCACACATCTGTAAGCGGTTGATGTTGTCCGAGCCAATTATGCTGCGCACCGCGTCAGAGTTCACTATGATCGACGCTACATGCACGGCGCGTGCCCGTTCCACCGGGGCAATCAAACATTCGCGAATATCGTGATGAAGCTCCTCACTGACACTGTTGTGAAAGATGGGATCCGAGCTTAAAACTGCAAGCGATAGAATATTCATTGCTGTTTTCCAAACAGAAATGCGGCTATCAAATGTGGCAACAAGTGACCTTGACATCGAGACCCCTCGTTGATGACGTGTCGTTGTACCATCTGCAATAGTTTCCACGCAGTCGTCGTCGATGGTGTGCTGCTCATTCGGGGCCACCACACGTGCACTGAATGATAGCAGGGCATCTAACTCACGTTGAACACGAGCTAGGTCACGGATACGCTCCAACACGGAAAGTGGTTTCTCAAGAATCTTTGACGCCAACACACCAATAGACTCGGGTTCCATTGCAGCGGCACTCTCCTCCGTCGAGGGCGGAGTATTGTCGTAGCCGCCGTCAACCATCCGCCGTGCCGCAGCTGTGGCACATAGTAGTGCCGCACACATAACATCGGGACGAACAGCAAGCAACCGAGCATGCTGTGTGTACACTTTTAACGCAAGCTTCCAGTGAACATCCTGCATGCTGCTTGCAAGAAACGCGCATTCATCCGCTCGTGGCTTGCGAAGTTGAGTGAAAAAATGTAACGCAGCGCCCCATTCGCCATAGCGGGATGCAAGTCGCAACGCACCACCTGAAATGAAAGCTGGCATTGGGTATTGCTTCGCTTGAGCCAAGCGAGAGGCAACATACACTGCCATCAGGATAGGCTTGATATCTCCGCGGCGCGGGGCTAACGATTCCTCGTGTGGATCACTAGTTGTGAGAGGAGGAGCAACATCGACAACATCGACGCTGTCATCATCCAAAAGCGAAGGAGTTGTGTCGCATGAGCGCCTCCAGTCGCGCGTCCAAAGGGGTCCTTCTTTATCGCACACGCGTCGACAAAGGTCTCGCATCGCTTCCGCACTAGCAACCGTCAACACACTCACCGAACTTGTCAGCGCAGCTCCAAGTGTGTACTCCGCCAACTGTAGCAGAGCCACAGCACCGAGCCGAACACCGTGTTGTTGTGGATCGTCGTGGGTGGACAACGACTTCGCGATGAGACGCACACCGTGGTCAATGGACTGAGTATCACCGGAGCGCAGCAGCAACAAGCCACGGGCCAAAGCGGCCGCTTGGGTCATCGCACGGGCACCGGCGAACTGTACGACTTGCGTGAGCGCATCATTAGGGATCAAGCATCGCCCCACGATTGCAGCCAATGAGTCGCAATCCCTCCCCCCATGGTGAGCATCTGCATCGGCGAAAAATGACAAGGCCGTCTCCCAAGGAAGTATGGTAAATATTCTACGACAAGCGAAGGGTCGAATCTCTCGCGCTTCCAACGGGCGGCCGACACGCGATGCTAGTGGCAAAAATTCTTGCTTGGTGCGCACAAGATACAGGGCTGCAGATAGTCGCAAAGATTCGCCCGTCGTCAGACGTCGGCCAGTCGCAACATCATCACCTAAATCAACAAGTCGAGAAAACTCGTCGTGTGATCTATAATTTCCAGTCGATCCCACTCTTGCTGCTCTGAGGATTCGGAACATCCCCTTCACATCTTCTGTGTTTTGAGCGTGTTTCGAATTTTGTTCGTGCAGGTTTGATGAAGCGATATACTGAGACATCGTGTACCGTGCAAGCATGAATGAAGCGTTACGATTTGGGATGGTGAGAGCGCACTCTAACCAGAACAAAGCCCAACTCAAAGGTAAATCGACACCACGGAGATGGAGTCGCAGCGCAGCAATCAAAGCATCGTAGCTGTGCACGCCGGTAGGCTGTAGCGGCGGAGTGTGCGGACTGAAGAATTGCAGGGCCGATTCCCATTGCCCCTCCAAGCCCCGTGCGTAGCCGGCCAAGCATGCAGCCATAGGAAACTTCTTGATCTCCTCGGAGGGCCAAGCGCCGATGATCGAGGACACCGTTGCGAGGCTCACATCATCAGATCGCGACGCAGAAAGTGTGGTGAGAATTCCAATATCACGGACCATGGAAGGCAATGTGTCGCTGATGGCACCACGAGCATACAGTGCGGCAGTGCTTCGAAGGAGGCGGCCTTCACAACCAACAAACGTGAAGGTGCCGCCATCGTTGTGGGGGAGTGGTGGCCTCTCCTGCTTGTCTCCTGTCGGGGGTGGCAAGATACTTTTTTTAGGTTGCTGTTGTTGTTGTCGAACAGCTGAGCTCAGGATGACCAACACCAATAGTCCGTGCCAATCATCCGTCGTGTTCACCCTGGTGGGCGCAGCCTGCAGAGCCCTTGACCACGGTGTCGAAGCAATAGGTGAAGATGTGTTCAGCGAATCTGCACGACCGTTGGTGACGCGCCGGAGGAATTGACGCGCTTCCGCAAACTGCAACGGAGTCGTTGGAATTTGATCGAGTTTCACTTCAACTCCTAAACTTCGCCGGTATGTGCTTGTGGAAACCAGCGGCGCCCCCTCGTGGCTACTACTTCCAGGCTCTTGAATGTGGTCTAGTATCGTGGACCACAAGTGACGTCTCACAGTGTCCTCCACAGCCGTAGCATCGTGTTGCATGTTGAGCCACGTACGGAAATTCGATCGATCTTGATGTGTTGTGGAGTGCAGCAATTGGAGCATTGCGCGCCGGTTATGAACGAAGAAGCAAGTAGGGCGGAGTGCGGTGAACGGGTTCAACGGAGACTGCAAGGAGGAGATGATCGACGTCGTTCTCGGAGAGAGGAAGTCAAGAATCGCAAGATTGTCGTTTTCCTGAGGCCCCTTCTCCGGCGCCTCTAGAGACGAGTGGGGACGGAGAATGAATTCTCGGAAACTGATCAACTTCAAGGATTGTATTGACCATGATTTTGAGTGACAAACAGCCAACACTCGAGCATCGTAAAGAAGGGCGTCTGAAGCCGACAAATTGGTCGAGGGTGGCGTAGGTAGCACGCGCATGACGAGAGCTTCTCGGTACGCTGCAACCGGAGGGGGCGGTGCAATCAACAGCGTTGCATCAGAGTGAATCTCGGAAGTTTTCAACACTGTGTGACGTAAGTAGTCGTGGACTGAGCAAGCAACATCCTGGTGGGCCGCTGCGGCAAGCAGCGATACTGCAATGTCCCAGCGACCCTGGCTGCACAGCGACACTGATTGAGTGAGAGCAACCCGACCATCGCGAAACAGTGACGCAGACAGCAGTTGCTGACTTTCGTTGCGCATCTGGTGATCGACCGATTCCACGGTCGCTGCCGCGGTGAAAAGCTCACATGCGGTGGTGCTCGAAAAGGGGTATGGCGTTTTCTCTGACAGGATGTTCAGCACTCTAAAAAGCACCCGGATTTCGCCCTTCCTTTGAGCTGGTGATGGAGTCCCTACGCACTGCTGCTTCAAACAATGCAACGCTGCGCTCCAGCTAACGTCTCTCCGCTTCACAAGGACGTCTGCGAGAAGTAGAGCTGACGTCGTCGTTGTCGCCTGTGTCGGAAGAAGCCCCAATTTTGGGGGCTCCAAGTGATGTGATGCTGCTCGAGCCGCATGCTCCCAAGAAGGTGCGAATTGCACCATCGCTGTGAGGCTGTGAGAATTCTTGGGCTTGATTGTGAGGGATAGAGCCGACTCCCACGAGCGCTGCACTCTGCAGCAGTTCATAAAGTTTCGTCGATGCTCCGCGGCGAAGTGAGGCAACACTCCGCTCTCACGTTTCACAATCAATAATGCACGATCCCAATCCCCAAAAGCGCCGTATGCCAGTGCACGCTCGTGAACAAGGCGTGTTGCCATAAAAGGAGGAATCGTGTTCTTGTGGCGCAGGACAACGCGTTCCGCCACCCAGTCCAACAGCTCCACACTGCGGTCTGCTGGCAATCTCAGCTCCAACGCATCGGATTGTGCAATGCGCCACAGATGCCGCATCGCCGCGGGACCGAGCAGGACACAGGGCTCGCCAACAGCGCGATCCTTCTCTCCGTCCTTCAACGTCGTCAGTTGTACCATTCCAAGCTGTTTCTTGCGGATGACTTGCGCTGCTCGAATCAGGGTACTGCAACTCTTCATAAGTTCTTGGTCAGTCTCAAACGACGACCACAATCCAACTGCGTGCCCAGCGCTTTCACGGTTCAAGACCGATGCGAGGTGCTGAGCACCGAGGTACGGCTCAAGCTTGATACGATGCTTAAGCTCTGCAAAGTCCTGTTGAGGCAAGACCCCGCTGAGCTCCTCCAGGTTCATAAAAAGCAATGGTCGGTACTCAACGATGCGTAGCTTGTGTTTTGTGATCGTGTTCCACATGGTCGCCGCATTCTTGGGATTTTGCAATATCAACGCACGATCGGCAGAAAATGTTGTGAGACGAGTCAACTTCTTCACCTCATCACGGCTTGCACGAGTGAGTGGCTCGATACTGAGCCGCTGCCATGAGGTAACGTGGGGGTGTTGACTCAGGTTCGAGGAGCAAGTTCGAAGAGATGCACGTACACATGACTTAAACAAGTTGATGGAATGCTGGCGCGGTCTCAACATAGTCGGTGTGCAAAGACTCAGAATGAAGTGCGCTCCCAAAACTTTACGGGGATGATCCTGTGTTTCCTTGGTCCATGCAATTTCAGGACCCCCAGCTAACTCTTTTCATAATTGTGACAATAAAAAACAAGTAGAAAACCTGAAACCACAGTGCATGAAGGAAATCATACAAGAAGAAACCTGGTGCAAAAGTACAGAACTTCAGTAGAGGCTTAGCTGACTCCGTTGCACGCAACTTACGGCGCCAAGTATATTGTAGCAATCCTCCTCTTCAGACCTCTCTTAGGTACTCTTGACACGACATGAGCAACTGGGAATATGTTTTTTTTTTTGAATATGAAGAACGACGCAAACCAAACGAACAATT
>CYKH01002251.1:0-34251 GCA_001460835.1 Bodo saltans | reverse complement strand
GTGGATGAAATGTCGTAGCTAGCGTTCTGATGAATGATCATCGGAAGCAGACCGCCAGTTGCATTGAAATCTCTTGTGCAATTGCCGACCGTAATATTGAGCGGTAGAAGGGAGGGGGTGTCCGTATACACCAGCGTCCACAACCCTGACGCAAGGTTCGCACATGCTAAAGGGTGAAATGGCAGAGTTGAAGTGAAAAAGAACGACACGTCACCGTTCTGAATGGCACGCTCGCTGACGGCGGGTGAGAAGGAGGCGAGGCTGCACACTGGTTGCGGTACTGTCGCTTTGAAGAGAAGGAAGCCACGAAGAGCACTCCTCACCCCTTTGTTGCGGAGGAAGGACGTGTTCAGAAAGATCACCGCAACAGCGTCTGCAGTGATGTCAAAGTCCGGCATTGATCCAAACGAAAACGTTGCGGTGTAGTTGTTTGTGCGAACGACGGTGAGGCTTACTCCAGGGTACGAGACGAGGGCTGGCACGTTTCGCGTGAAAAGCGACCACCTCTGCCTCGTGAGAGTGTCCTGGTCAACGAGGTCGTCGTAGATCGAGGTCACCGTGAAGCTAAACCCTGCACGTACGTTGGCTTCCGTGATGAAAATAGTAGCGGTGGCAGAATCATCCATAGTGCAAATGTTAGCACAGGAAAATCCTACCACGGAACTGTTGGCTTGCAATATGTGGAAGGTCACACGGTTGGTGGTCAGACCGCTGGAATCAGCAGCAAGCGACCTAAATAAGGTGAGTGAACCCGTTTCGTTAGCAAGGACAGAAAGTCCGACGCATGGAACAATTGGCAAATACACGATACGATGATCGCTCGAAAAGGAAATGTTTGAAAAGAGGATCGGTGAGAACGTCAGCGCAGCAGCACTGAAATCTCCGTTGGAAGAGTTTAACAACGGTCTGCCTTCAGACCACACTGCGGATGTGTTCCAGACACCACCCACAAGCGACACCATCATGACATCCCCGTTATCCCATAGGCCTGCAGCGTCGGTCACATTCGACCCAGAGGACCTAAAGGTAACCGCGGCCGTGGTGTTGACTCCGCGAATACAAAACGATGGGATGGTGGTGGTGTTGGGTGCGACGCCACTTTTCATGGCTCCCGCAGGAATTCTCACCGTAATACACTCAATCTTATCATGATCAATGTTGTAGGTTGGTAGTGGGGGAATTGCAATGGACAGCGTGAACTCAGTGGGTGCAGACGCTACTATCGACGCATTCGTTGCCGCAAGTGCCGCCAAGAATCTCGTCTCAATGAGCCCAAGGGGAGACGAGTCCACTGCCGAGACGTCGAAACATATAGGCGAATTACGAAACTCTGTAGTGCAGGGAGGTAGGATGGTGGTGCGGAACATTTTCGAGTCCACTGGGATCGATGCGGTGAGATTCGTCACTCGGAATTGAATATCGAGCTCAGTGATATTGATGGAGGAGGGGCTTCCTGCCAGAACGACTGCAACATCTACTGGTGCTGGACTGATTGGCAAACGAAGCACCCCACATCCCGCCGTCATGCTTCGAAGCGCGGATGGCCGTGGCGAGAATACAACCGACACGGCATCGGTCATAAAGAAATTACTGGCGGACGAGAACGTCAACCTGACGGCTGTACTGCTGAGAACGTTGTATGTCACCGAGACACCAGCAGGAAGCAGCGCAGATGATATCGTCCCGTTCCACGTTGTCTGCTCAGAGACCAAGTCTGGGTAAAGATTAAAATAATCGTTGGTGCTTGGGGTCAACGTGATGTCGACAAACCCCTGCCCAATCCGGATGAGTTTATCCGTCAGATTGTTCGAAAGTACGCAGTACGCCACTGGGTTGCCGTCCACTGCGTTGATGGTGAACGATGTTGTACTTGGGCTTGGGGCTTTATTCAAAAAGGTCTGTGCCGCAGGTATGGCGACGGAAAACGTCACCGTTTGCCCTGCAGGAATATTGAACGAGGGAACCGATGCGTGAGTCCCGATCAGTGTGTAGTTATCGAAGCGGGAAAACGTCCAACCAGTGGACAGTGCGGTGGTGGTTGTTGATGTATCGCTTACTAGCACCGTTGGGCTAGTGAGGATGAACACATTGTATTGCAACGCCACCACGAGTGTGAGGGATTTGTTTTGAATATCGTACTCGTTGATGACACTGGCGTTGGTAGTCGGAAAGTTCGTGAGGAAGAGCACCGTGTCAAACCCTCCGTTGGCATTCGCGCTGAAGGTGAGCGGTTGACTGATGGTAGCGCCACATGTCCCCACAGTACCGGCCCATTTGACGGAAAGGGCTGAAGCGAGTACGAAGCCGGCTACAGGCTGTAATGGAATACGTGCAATGACTAATGGGCTTGCAGTGACGACCGAGACCGATGATGTTGTGATCAGTCGTGCTTTCGTATAGTCCCAGCCATATGGTGCCGAAAACGGCGTGGGAATTTCGACTAAGTTGCTTAGCAACTGCGCGACGGTGATGCTCGTAGGAAACGTGCAATTATATCCAATCAGGGTGATGATATGCCCTGAGGCCGACCACATCGTGACGGGACTGATGGGTGAGATACCAAAAATACTTGAGTTGAGCAGGGTCTCGCCGTTGCTGATGGCGGTAGACGTCGTTCGATGGGAATCAAATGCCATCATAATGGGTAAAAACAGGAGTAGCGTTCTAAGGGAGAAGGGAAGCGACGATAAGAGGGGTCGTCGCTGGAGGAGGAGAAGCAAATGATCCTGCGGCGGTGACATTGTGCCTACAGAATATTTTTTTTTGCTTTTTGCCTCTTTACAACAAAAGTATGTGATTCTTTTCCTTCCTAAATCTAAAATGATAAATAGTTCTTCCTTCGCAGAATCACAAAAATAAAACAAACAAACAAACAAAGCCTTGCGCTACCAAAGGAGAGGGATGCACGGATGGACTTTTCACACTTAAACTGCGAGAAATGTTGGTGAAATAGAATGTACTGGGTCGCCCATCCTCATTCAAAGTTTCTCTCATATCAATTGTAAATCATACATCCTAAAGATACCAAAAGGACATCATATTGTTTCTTCTTTTCTCTTAAGAACTTTCGTGCGAGCCATCGCTGATCTCTCGCACGAGCTGCTGACTCTTCATTAAGAAGCTTGCATGTGGAAATCCCCCATGAATCTCACCAACAGAAAAGTTTTCACGTCAATTATTTACACGTGAGTCTTTTGGCGGATTTGGCGAAGATTCCTCCACATGAAGTGGGATTCCTGGATGACTTTATGTGCAAACGCAGCATCCTTGTACTCGCCGCTAAACGCGAATTTATTCTCCACACCTCCTTGACAAATCTTGTACGTTCGTAGCCACTCGCGGAGGGCTTCCAGCAGGCCAGGGAGGAACTTGGGGACGTCAGAAATATCGTCCAGGAACTTCGCGACGGGGTCGGCGTGCGAGATGCAAATCACCTTCCAGTCCATTTGTCCGTCGTCAATCATACCGAGAATGCCGAGAATCTTGACGGGAACGACTTGACCAGTGGTGAGCTGCACCATACCAATCTCGATAGCATCGAGCGGGTCGTTGTCGCCCTTCACGCCCTCCTGGAACACGTGGTCAGTGCTCTCCCATGTTTGGGGGAATGCGCCGTAGTTCCACATCATGTCTCCATGCTTGTAGAAACGAGGAACGCCATTCTTCATATCTTGCTTGATGGGGTTGAATGTTTCGCTTGTGGCGATCTCGAACTTTGCGCGCGTCCACTTGGGAATCTCGCAGATGAAGTTGTAACGGTTTGTGGGGGAGGACTCAGGGGTAGTGCGAACCCAGTCGCGTACGGCATATGGAATATCGTGCCACGGTGAGATTTGCTTCAGCTCGGTCGTCTCAACGTCCTTGAAGAAGAAGTTCACGCGGTAGCTTGGAGTGTACTTTTCGCCGACTTCCTCGACGAGGAGCTGCTGCTGGTGGTATGGGACGGAGAAGGCGGCTGACACCATCGCGAATGCGTGTGCACTGCGCTTACCGTGCTCGCCCCACCACTCAAAAAAGCGGTCAAAGGTCATTTGCCCTTCGCGAGTCAAAAGCTCAATCTCGTCGGCGCTAATTGGATCGCCAAGGTACTTGCAAAGTTGCTCCATGGTCTCAACGCTCAAGAAGCCAATTTGCTGAACATCGAATGCGTTGAAGAACCGCAGCATGATGTTCCGCTCCATGCTAACGCTGAACTCATCTTTGCTGTACGCAGCGAG
The DNA here is from genome assembly GCA_001460835.1 of Bodo saltans. Lineage (NCBI taxonomy): Eukaryota > Euglenozoa > Kinetoplastea > Eubodonida > Bodonidae > Bodo > Bodo saltans. The sequence continues at coordinate 30,034 of CYKH01002251.1, read as the reverse complement.
ATCGAACTCCGTAATGTTCCGCTGAACCGCCTCGGGGAGAGCCACCGGAGGCGTGGAGAAGGAGGCGTTATTCACAACGGTCTCTTCCAAACCGGTGGAGAGCGCTGCTTTTTGTGAAGTAGTTTCGTCGTTGGCTGACATTTTTCTTCTTCCAGACTGGGGTGGAGTGTTGCTTTTTACGTAGTTACTTTGTGGGGTCGAGGAGGAACCACCCATGTACACACTAATGAAAGAAGAAGTGCAGAATGCAGGCAGGGGGAAAAAAAGAAGATGTTAATTGCTTCTGAGATAGCTGCTAACGCACAAGCGGCGATTAGCAGCTCAGAAGAAAAAGAAAAGAAAAGTGAGAATCAACACGCAGAAAAACGGCGATCAGAATTCATTTTCTTCACCTTCCCATGCTCCATCCTCCGTGACGACAGGCATGACAGATCCTTGACTTTCATCGAAGGTGGGGCCTCCCTCCTCCTCCTTCACACCATCGCTACCCTCCATATACCGAGTGTCAAAGACCCACTGAAGAGGTGAGACGATTTGCAGCGCCTCTCGAAGTTCATCTCGGACAGCAGACAAGGGCAGCGCGGCCTTTGAAAGGCTTGATGGGATTCTTACCAGCTGGGCCGCTTTTCGTTCAGCACTGGTGAGCTTGAGTGCTTCTAGATTTTGAGGACGATGAGAGGGCGCAACTGGTCCTGAGTTCTTCGGGCGACCGTCGCTCATCAAATCAACTTTGCTGTTGCGTGGGATATAAAACAAATACGGAGGTGACAGCGGCAATGGAGCGGCGGGTACATGGGGAAGCAGGACACGGGGCAAGTCATTTTCGTCAAGCGCGAACCGAGCAAAACGGAGGGCACCATGTGTGGACGGGTGCCGACGCGCAACCCACGTGACAAGCTGCCCCACTGCGGCCTCAAGCCGCAACGACGGAGAAGTAGTGTTCCCACGGACGGTGGCATTGCTCACAGTGGGGATCACAAGCAGTACTGTGTCCCTAGTCACGTCCCCAAGAACTTGTTTGTCAAACGTGTCATAGGTAGCCGTGGCGAGCCACTTCGGTGCCTCCACCTCCCACTTACGCCGTAAGCCAAGAGCAGCGTCAGTCCCGACCGAAGGAACAAAATGCCAAGGGAACATTGCAGCATTGCCACATACAGTCGGCGACAACGAAGCACCACTGCCAAGCTGTGCGAAGGCAGAGCGCATCACTAGCGTTTTACTGAAACTGCTTTCTAACGACACTCGTCCTCCTCCGCGCGATGCGACCAGCGAGATTTCCTTGCGGACAAACGCCTCAACATCAGCGGCATCGTAGTAGGCTCCGCTGTATTTATATCGGAACGTGTTGTTCAGCGTCAGGACTATCAGATTGTCACGTGATTTACCAGAGAAACTCTTTCCTCGGGTGTCACGGATCGTAGCGCTCGTTTGGAACACATCCCCATGCTTGAAGCCAACGCTCAAGAAAAGATCTTTATCGTTCCCTTGAGGGTCTAGAAGTGTCACCGCGCATTTTGTGGTCCCAGCTGCAGCTGCAAGACTTTTGATCAATTTTCTATGACGCACCGTATAGTAATTCACATGAGAGTTCGATGCCCCAACAAGCGACGGGGGTGCCGTGGTACCTGCCGCTGCGGAAGAAGTTGCGGAGGCGTTGAAGAGGTTCGGAATGAAATGTATCAGTGTACAGGTTGGTGCCCTGCTCAACACAAAGTCGCGATTTAAAGGACTAGTGAGCTCGACATCCCCGAACAGTAAATGGGCGGCCTCGTTCAAAAGCGTCACTTCCGCAGCGTGGCTGGTTTGATCAGCAGAAGACTGAGCGTCGCTGAGAAGGTGACGAGGGAGTGGCCGAGTTTCAATGCGGAGGCTTCTCCCCTTCCCACGCACCGCGGCGCGTTGTGCAGCAGCACGTAGCGCTCGTTTGGAACACATCCCCATGCTTGAAGCCAACGCTCAAGAAAAGATCTTTATCGTTCCCTTGAGGGTCTAGAAGTGTCACCGCGCATTTTGTGGTCCCAGCTGCAGCTGCAAGACTTTTGATCAATTTTCTATGACGCACCGTATAGTAATTCACATGAGAGTTCGATGCCCCAACAAGCGACGGGGGTGCCGTGGTACCTGCCGCTGCGGAAGAAGTTGCGGAGGCGTTGAAGAGGTTCGGAATGAAATGTATCAGTGTACAGGTTGGTGCCCTGCTCAACACAAAGTCGCGATTTAAAGGACTAGTGAGCTCGACATCCCCGAACAGTAAATGGGCGGCCTCGTTCAAAAGCGTCACTTCCGCAGCGTGGCTGGTTTGATCAGCAGAAGACTGAGCGTCGCTGAGAAGGTGACGAGGGAGTGGCCGAGTTTCAATGCGGAGGCTTCTCCCCTTCCCACGCACCGCGGCGCGTTGTGCAGCAGCACGTAGCATCGGAGTAGACAGGCACTCCTCGGTTGCGATAGGCTCGACGTTGGTCTTGCTCGCTTCGTCGAGCCGAATGACAGTGAGCAGTTCCCCATCGACGCTCTCAGGAGAGCAGGTGGCGCTGCCTTTCGTATCGTGCAGCTCCTTGAAGGGCTGAGGTCCGTTAATAGCGTAGACCGTGGCAATGCCTCGAAGTTTCGATAGTAACGTACGAACACTAGTGTCTTGGGATTCAGTCCTTGGGGCAGATGACGACAACACGAGGATACGAGGTCTCAGTGAGTATCCTGATGCTTCATGCTCGTCCACGAGGGCCGCAGGCAGTGCAGTCAGGTCTGATACCGAGTACACCCTGCGGACAACCGGGCGGACATGTGACGCTACATGTGCTGCGGCATGAAGCGACGGTTGTCGAAGGAGCTGTACCCTCTCCCAAGCCTCCACTCGATTTCCATCGGAGCCCAGCACGATCAATTGTGGCAGTGTGCTGATATCCAGCCCGTACTGCTGGGCAATCCCGCACGACGACTTGTCGTCATGAGGATGTACACCACAAAGTCCCCAGAACAATTGAACACGCTCTGCAACTCTTCCAGATGCATCGTACAATCGCACTGCGGTTGCCAGCGCCGACAGCTTTGCATGCGCATCGACGGATGAGGCGACAGCATTGGGAGAAGCATCCACAGCGTTTGGGTTGTGTGAGACGAACAGAAACAGCGTGATAAGATCCCAATCATAAGCGTCAATGGTACGATTCGAGGCGGTCGTCACTTTCGTCGCGTTCGCATCGCAGTCGAACGTCACAACGGGACCGTGGTCACCATTGTTGTTGAGCAAGTTTCCTGCGGTAGAATAGGGCAGAAGGAGGAGGGCACACACCACGGCGGCAACAACCAGCACACTCATGTGAAGTGTCATGTCAGTCTAAAGTATGAACTGCTATGGGAAAAGAAAAAAATCTCTGGAAATGAGACACGAGGAAAAAAAAAAAAGACTCCATTCAACCCAAATCGAAGGAAAAACGCCAATTTTTCTTTTTTTTGAAAAATGTTCTTCTTGAAAGAAGGACAAGATCATCAGATCATTTGTTGAGCTGTGTCAATGGTCGACTCCATCTTTCGAATGGCTCTCATTTTCTCAGCGATTTCCTCTTGAAGTCTATCTCGGATGCTCCGCTTGACGCAAACGGCGCCTTTGCTCCGGATACCATGTTGCAACACTGCAACCTTCGCTGCCCAATCGGCGGACTCAGCTCGCACTTCGTGAACCCGACGCGCCTCGGCTTCATCGTTGTTGTCGTCATTGCTTGCCACACCACCACGGGCGAGAACATCCAGCACGCTGCGGTAAGCTGCCATCACTTCGTCGAGCATCGTGAAGAGTTCAGTATTGTGAAAGGTATGAGGGGGCACTGCGTTTCTTTGTTGTGAGAGATCACCGGAGGTACCGAGTGTCAGTGGGGCGTCGTCTTCCCGTTGGCGTTTGTGGTGGGCTGAGGTTGCCAACGATAGACTAGTGGAGACGTAGTCTCGAATGTAACCAGGAATGGGAGGTGAAGCACCCACCAAACTTGAGGATTGATCCGCCATCGCTAGGAAAATAAGAAAAGTTATGTTCTGATTGGGAAACAGAGTCTCAGGGGTTCAAGGCCGCAACAAAAAAACGTTTGTGGAAACTGAATCTTTTCATTTTGATGTGGAATCGTGTACAAGTATGCCGCGAGGCGAGCACACATACAAAAAGTCTGGAGCTACTATTCCTTCGGTGCGCGTTCCTCATTCATCATATGTCACTTCATCATTCTCGCGACGAGTCCCAAGTTGGAGACACCATTCTTGTTGTTCCTCAAGCGCCGCTTGATGTCATTCAGCACTCCCTTCTCATTACGAATAGGGTTCTCGCGGAGAAGTAACTCGGTGATGACGAGATTGTATTTGATGGCCTTCTTCAGTGCCGTCGCTCCTTCGTCCGTGATGGAATTCTCTGACAAGTCCACGTGTGTTAAGTGACACTCGTAGTTTGTGGCATTCTGTTCGTTGAGGGAAGGGCACCGGAGGATCGTGGCTAATCCAATCGCGTCAGAGTCGTTGAGGTCGCACCGTTGCGCGATCAGAGTTGTGATGCGACATCGAGAGCCTCCACGGAGGAATAAAAGAGGCGCCAAGTAACCTAACACAAGGCTGCGCTCCGCCACGGCGTTGAGAACGACTTGCCTGTGAAGCGCCCCATCAAATGACATGTTTGAGCCGAGCAAGCGCTGTTCCCGTAGGACTACTTGCTCATCGGGCCAGAAACCAATATCAGCTAAACCGGCAGCAGAGTTGCTGGTCGAATTGTTGAGATCATCATCACCGTCTTCGTTGATAGCTCGGCGCTTCTTGTGGAGCCCATTACGTCGTGGCGACCAAATAGGATTTCCATCCCGAGCAAATGAAGTGGGAATGGCGAACTTCGCTTGACGAGACAATCGAGTGCCACTGCAATCAATCGAGGTGATGATTTCTGATGTCCGCCGCCCTGCCGCAACACCTGCCTTCTGAGACATGATGGCTTTCGTAAGTGCGTGCATGTGCATCAGCGACTCGATGCTTGTCGCATCACAATGCCCAGGCTTCTTAAATCGTTCATTCAATGGTTTCTCGGTGGTGCTCAGAAACGATCTACCGCGTGGTCTATTCGTTGGACTTTTCGATGGGGATATGGGCACGGGAGCATCTTCAGTTAACGAAGCAGCACTTGGAAGCGCCATCAGCGCAGCAGCAGCAGCAGCGGGAGGCAGCACGATGGGTGGAGATAATGGACGACGATACCGTTCTCCTTGTTGTTGAGGTTTGTTGGATTGGTGGTGACGGTGGTGGTGGTGATGCGGCTGTGCATCCTCCGTAGACTCCTCAAGTGATGAAAGGGACGTTGCACGAGCGTCGACTGGAGACCGAGTTCGTTGCTCTGACGATGATGGGCTTGGCTTTTGTCGAGGCGCTATGTTGTGGATCACGATCTTTGGCCGAGGAAGACCAATAATGACGCCACCTTCGTCCAATTCGTTGGATGGATGATTTCGTTTCGAAGGGCGGTTGTCTTTGGGCGACGGTCCCAACGAGTTGGAAACTGGTGCACGGAGTTGGGCAAGGAGGATCTCCTTTGGCGTACGTTGTGCCACACCGCCTGTCCTCCGCCGATTGTCGCCCTCCTCCGGCATCAACCCAAAGTACCGCAATTCTTTTTCAGAGAGACCATATGTTTCGATTTGACTCATTGATGCACCGGGTGACGTGGACAGCCGATGTTGCTCCCCGGCAATAGAGGCCCGTCGACTTTCCATGCCAGCCTCATTCGTGACAAGGAGCTCTGGGCGCACGATGACGTTCCACAAAAGTGGAGCGCCGCTGGTTCCCGATTGAAACGACGTAATCGTAGCCGTGGCACTGTCACCCCCTGAGTGATGATGCATCGTGTGCGAGTCTGCGCAAAGCAATTCATCCCAACGAGAAGGAACGACGTCGCTCATTTGCAGTTTGTGAGATGCACCGCCTCGGTGATGGTGGTGGTGCTCTCTTGCTGCTGGAGTGTCCGCTGCTGATCGGAACAGCGCAGCGAAGAAGGGAGGTGAACCAAACTCTCTCGCCGCAGTTGCTGTTTTATTGTGTGCTGGCGTTCTGATGACTTCGGTGTCTTGCTCCGAGTCGTCGCCACGAGACCATCGTTGCATCAACGACTGCGCCGTTTGTCGCACAACGTACGACATGTCACTGACGTTTGGAGTGCCGTACGGCAACGCGGCCGACGGCTGCTGCTGTTGCTGAAGCGGAGACGTGAACAAAGGGGATGCGCTTTGATCGGCTGGTTTCATCGAAGTAGTGGGTGTCTCCACACCTCTATTGACAAGTTGCACTTTGCTTTGCGATCGACGGTCATCGAACGGACTTCCCACACCACCGCCGCGAACAGCAATTGACATTCAATAATGTCGTATGACCCGATATGGCTTATGTGTTGCAAAGAAAAAAAAAAAGAAGGACAGGTCACAATCACAGACTGTGACACTCGCAATGAAATTAGCAGACGTTTTATTTGGGATAAAGAAGTTGATTGTCAGCAAATCAAACAAAAAAACACACAAAAACAAGAACTTTTTTAGCTTGTTGAAACTTCAACTTGGTGTTCATCGTCAAAGAACATCATCTGCTCCATCAATCGAGATCGCAACTGAGGGTCTCGGATAAATCTCTTTTCTTCATCCTCCTCCCGCTCATCTGTTGTTGTGGAGTCCAGAAGAGTCGACGTTGAGCTCATCGATTCAGATGGATGGACGACATCCTCGTTTGCCTCGACTGGCAAGGGAGCGCTGACAGGTGCCGCCGCCATAAAATCGTCGCGCACCGCCAACAACGCCTCAACCTTTGACATCTTACTAACTTGAAAGGGGATTTCAAGCGAGTTGCACACCACCTGCATGTGCCTTCCTTGTGATGGAGGAAAGATGCAAATCACATCGCCCTCCTTACCCATACGCCCTGTTCGCCCTGCACAGTGCACAAAGTTTGAGGCGCTTGGCATCGACTTCGTCCCGTACATAATCACATGGGTCACATTCCCAACGTGAATTCCCCTGCTCATTTCAAAAGACCCGACACCAATAAACAGCAGGCTACTTTGCAACAGGCTCATGTTTGAGTTATTGGTGAGGTAGATCTCCTTATTACGAGCCACTAACTCCGACGAGCGAATTTGCTTGGTTGGGTTCGACCGATCGGCTGGCTGGTGGAGAAGTCCGGCGAAGCTGCATGCTTTCCAGTGCCTTTGACGCGATGATGATGGCTGAGGTGGAGATGGTGACGCCGCACCGTCATCTACACCAATCCACTCCCCGAGTACCGACGACTTCATCATTTCAAGTTGGCTCATAACGTCGGCGGGTGGTGCATCCGTAAAAATAAGGATGCGCGGGCGTTTGTGTTGGGTGTTGGCATGCTCGCGCGCTTGCCGAAAGATAAGTCTCAGTACCAACTCCAAACAATTTTCCACGCCATGCCGAGGCGGACCTTGAACAAGTGCGGCATCCACCACTGACGAGGGTTTTTGTGGTGAAGCAACCCTCTTCCCCATCGTCGACATCATCGACGCCGCAAAGAAATAAAAGTTGATTGTGTGAGGAATGCTGTGCTCCACAAAGCTCGTTGTGATTCGCACTGCCTTGTCATTTTTCATCCATCCATTGAGCCGCTGCGCGGTGGGTCCGTCAATTGTTGCACTGATGGCAATGAGTTGCGCAGGTACTTCGTCCACGTGCTGTCGGTAGATGCGCTCCACGAGGTCAGCACCAGTCATGCGCTTCTTGTTAATGATCACAGGCTGAGTCAAGAGCACATCAGCCTCATCAAGGATCACACAATCCACACGGCGTCGTAGTTTTTCGCCGATAATGGTCGGTGCAGCCTGCACAATGTCCGCGATGCGTTGGACAGTCCCAACTAACACGTTTGGTTGGATGTTGTGGATCTTCGCCAACTGGGCTTCCAGGGGAATGGAATCTACCGCAGGCTGGGAGACCTGCGACGCACATCCGCCAAAGTGTTTCAACCACTTGTCATATTGCAGCGCGAGCTCCTCTGTGGGAACGAGAATGACAGTGTGAAGGCGATGATTGAGCGTTTCTCGCAGAATACGGTTGGCGGTTGCAAGCGCAATACCAAACGATTTTCCTGTTCCAGTCTCTGCGTGTGCAATGACATGCTTTCCTTTAAGGAAAAGGGGGACCAACGCACCTTGCAGCTCCGTTAACTGCAGAATTCTCAAGCTATGAAGGGACTCCACAAGAGTTGCGCAGAGACCCGCCTGTCGCGGCGATGTTTGTGAGAAGAACAGTGGATGTGCTTCATTGTGATTGTGGATACGATTTGCAGTGCTCGAAAGCATTTGAGCCCCGCCTATTCTCAATTGCACAGATCGATCCATCAATGCCCCACCAGTAGATTGTTGTTGCTTTGCGTTCCGGAAGCGCTGTGAGGCAGGCACGTTGGAATCATTGCCGTTGGTAAGAATGGATTCGACAAGATGCTCTGGACCTTTGGTAGCAGTTGCTTTGACGCCTTGAAGACATCGAAGGGAAAACAACGATGTGCGCTTCATATATCGTGTGGTTTGTTCTTTAACTTGAGTGGGAAGGACGAAACAACAAAAAAACAAACGAAAATTAAAACCCTGCAACCTCAGCAACAAAAATGGAAGCTTTTGTCTTCGAAAGGAGGAAAAAAAGTAACCTGATATCAACTTGGCGTTGTTTACTTCGCAGCGTCTTCTGGACGGATGGCAGACGCACCGCCACCAATATGACTAGCACTCAGTTGATAATTAATCCACAATCCGTCGCCCATGTGATGCACGTTTTCAATGCAAGGTCCTTTATTTTTCTCGCGAATGTCATCCGACGACATCATCATCTTGCCGACGGCAACGGCATGGTCCTTGCCCTCAATGTAGATCGCGACAAGATCATCTTCGTCCATGTTATCCTGAATCCGACCGCCAGCAGACGTCAGACCTTGGCACATAATGTTTGCGCCAGATACCACAAAGCGGCAACCGCCGATATCCACTTGATGTGATTTAAGAATAAACGGGTACTTGTGCAGGAGTCGAAGGTGGGGATAGTAAAACCCTCCATGGTGGTTGAAAAAGAGAACCTCTGGCTTTGAGCTTTGCCTTGCAATACAGTGCACCTGGTCGTGGCAACGAATGATCAGAATATCTTCACCCTTGGGAAGGAGCTCTTCCCAGAAGTCGGCTAACATGGGGTATTCATCCGCGAGCTTTGAGCGAACCTCTTTCTGATCCTTGAGTTTCGACGTGGCAATTTGAGCGACGCTCTCAAGCGTGAACTTCTTAAACAAATCAGCTGACGTCGGCATGACTCTTTTCCTATAGATGAATTTGTGAGGTGCTTTTATGATAGGGAGATAATAGGGAATAATCGATGGACTAGTGCTGTAGAAATACATGATTTCGCTAAGTATGACAATTTCAACAGAAGACAAAAAAAGCGTCTCAGGGTGACCTCTCGCACTGTCGCGTGCTCCTGCTGGTAAGGCCAACAAGTGGTGGTGGATGGAGGAGCAGCAAAAAAGAGAGCAACATTCTGAACGAAACAGCAAAAAGAAAGTACCTTCACAACATTTTGGACACATGGACTGCGTTCAAAAAGTCCTGCGTCGTTCGTTCTCAGTTTTTTTTTGTTACAAACAACAAGAAACGTCGTTCGATTTTTTTTAGCTGCAACGGTTCCCCTTCTTGAAACCTTGGCATGCAACAAGCAGGATAATTGTAATCACAGCAATCACCAAGAAAACAATGATGGCAATCAGTTTGACGTTCTTGAGCCACATCTTCCTGCGGAGTGAATTGCTATTGGTTTGAAACGTTGTCGATTCTCCAAGCAACAGATTTGTCTTCTCAAGAAGATTTTCGATCTTGTCGCCTCGTGTCAATATACTATCTATGTTCTCCACCATCACGTTCTTGACCTGATCAATGTCTCGATGAATCTTCTTCAACTTATCCGCATCGGGGCTGTTGAAAAAATCCGCTTCCTGCTTCAGTTGTCTTGAAAACGATTGACAGGCCTGCGGGGTGCGATGGGCATCCTCACGGTAAAACGCAATGAAATTTGTTGCAACTTTATCAAGGTATTTAAACGCCATGTACGCCGGGTACGTCTTTTCCGTCACACATACAAACGCAAGTTTGGAGCGGTACAGAATCTGGACCAAATTGTTGTCACCACCGTAGGACACACGCTTTTCTCCTGTGGGGATTGCATTGGGGTCTGTGACTTTGGGAAGGAGCTGATTTCTGACCATTGAGCCTACACTCGCGGCAGAAGGCTTCACGATGGTTTCACTAAGCAGCACGTTCGTTGGCTTCGCAACACAAGCAAAAAGGATGCTGCCATCTGTTGAAGATGATGAAGCGCCGCTCATTTAAGGAAAATAAAGGGGCTGAATCGTTGCGCTCTTTGTTTTAGAACTCGTTAAATATCTCCTCGTTCTAACGTTTGGGAGACTTTTAGAGGGGTTGTTCTGGCTTCAAATGTGAGATGAGTGATGAAAAGAGCAATGAGGTAATACCAGTTGTTACACATCAAGGAGAGAAGTGACGTAACGAACACAAACGTTCGAAATTCTTTATCTACGAAGCAATGCGTCGCATACTCTCGCTTGGATCTATTTCTGTATTGGTAGAGGGTGATGACATATGCACCTTCTTTTGTGTGTATCTAGTGAATCACAAAAAAAAACAAAAACATTTGTTGTTGTTGTTACTTCTCTGCCAGACGAGCTTTCTTAGCTTCTTCAAAGGCAGCTTCCTCGTCGAGAAGACGCTGCAGTTCGTCCTGTGTGTCTTTGAGAAGTTGGGACGACGCTTTACGCGTCAAATTAGTCGAAGTATCCAAACCACTTACGTTGAGGCTCGTAGTCGCTGCAATGGGCAGTGGTGTCTCTGATGGAGCAGCAGCAGATGATGCGGCAGCAGCTGTGGAAGCGACAGGCGTTCCTGGTATCTTCCCGGATGGAGTTGGCACTGGCGACGGAAGGACAATCGTGCTCACTGGCGCCGTCGTTTGTTTCGACATGGGAACATACGGGCTGTCTGCTTCATCGTCGTCATCGGAGGAGGAGTGGCGATCACCGCTGTGAGAGACCGTAGCAGACATTACCCGTGGTCCAAATACGCTCCCAGGCGTCCCAATAGGGCTCCCGTGCTTCCCGTAGACGCCACCCCCTCCCGCACCACTGGTGTTGTTGAGGTCTTGTTGTATTTGTGTGAGGGGCAACGGCGGAAGCACGTTCGGACTCATGGATCGTTGATTATGGAAGGCACTCGGCACCGCAGTGGTGTGCGACGGCTGTGGTTGCACTGTAGCAACGGGCTTTTGCTCAAGTTGAGCGCTGCTGTTGTTGGCAGCCACTGATGTCTGTCGAGATATGGAGGAAATCGCACTGCTCACATCGCCCTTAAGCACACGCAGTTGATCCTCTGTGTCTGCTTTCAGGGAGGACATTTGAGTTGACAACTTTTGTACAGCTTGAGAGAATTGTGTTTCATTTTGACTCACCTGTGTTGACAATGCATCTTGCATTGCGCGTTGCTCCTGCTGGAGTTTGGTGATGCGGTGCGTGATGCCAGCTTCCACGTTACCCATGGTCTCTTGCGTCTGTTTCAGCAGTTGAACGCGGTTCGCCTCCAGCCCACTGCTGAGCGCCTTCATCATTTCTTGAAGCTGGCGCTCATGGTGCACATTTTGTTGTTCTGCCGCAAGTTCCGCAGCACGCCTTAACGACGCATCGTTCTCGTGGGAGGAAGGGCGATGCTGCTCAACCGTTGGCTGAGGGAGGACGACAGCTGCCGAAGGTGAGGTAGGACTGTGAGCAGCAGAGGGCGCCCACTGAGGTTGCTGCTGCTGTTTCATTAAGAGTGTAGCAAACGATTGCCAGTCTACGAATTGTCCATTCGTACCATCGGCGTGTCGAGCAGCAGCAGCAGGTGGGCGCTGTGAGCGAGCCCCAGACGATGAGCGATGTCTGTGGTGGGCACTTCGCCTCTGTTCTGCTCCTTCTTCGTCCCATAACGTAGACGTTGCGCTGTCAGTCCCTTCTTGTCGACGGGATCTGCTCTTCTCTGCCTTGGGGAGGACTTGTTGTTGCTGCGTTGGTGGAACGACAGTAAGATCTACCAAGTGGCGCGGCTCTGCGCCCGAGTTGCGCTGAACAACCGGTTGCAGCTGCTGCTGCTGCACTAGGCAAGGCTCACTAGCCGACTTCGAGGCAGTGATCAAGCGCTGTGTGTTCCGGTGGAACTCTAGCTCTCTCTCTAACAGCCCGTTTGCTGTTCGTAGCTCTACAATCTGTTTCTCCATGTTGTGGAAGGTAATTCTAGTCGCCTCTCGCTCCGTAGCAGCATCGTCGAGTTTCTTCTTGGCAAGCTCTAATCGTGCTTCCAAAGCCGACATTTGCTGAGAGGTGATCTTTTCAACGGACAGCGCCGTTTGCTTTGCAGACACCTGGTGCCGGAGAACTGTTTGTGAGTGCAATGAAAACTGAAGTAATGCTTGAAAGGCTCCAAGAAGTTGCAGCGACTCGCTTGGAGAGAGGTTCTGCAGTTCTGTAAGTGACGGAAGCGCACAGTCCGAGAGACAGCTTGTGAGATGTTTCAGGAGTTGAAGGTCGGGCAGGTGGACTCTCAGCTTGCCAAGATCAACGCCACGAATTTCTTTCCAAGGTACTTCGCGAGTTGTGGCAACATAACGAAATGCCTGCAGCTGCTCGACGACTGAGTGTGAGCTGGCAATGCGGTTGCTCATATTCCTCTTTCTGATTTTTTTTTAAAAACGCTCAATGGTGACAAACACGTAACAATCTGTTGATTATCATGAAATTAAACAGTTTTCAAACATTGGTCGCGTGATGGTCATTGAACCGCAAATGTGACAACGAAAATAAATAAATCATCGTCGTCTCTTGAGACAGATTTTTCACGATCTTAAGAAAACAGATCGTTCCAGACGTCGGTGTGCTGCTGTGGAGAGGTTGTCGTTGTGGTAGTTGATCGTTGTTGCGTTGCATGAGAGTGTGGGCTAGCATTCTCATTACTCATGCTTCCGTGGCGTTGCGTCATGAAGCTTTCAAAGTCATCATCGCTTGCAGCTAATCGGCTCTTCACAGTAGAGTCCGCCGGAGGAGCCGTAGCGCTCGTGCCAACCGACGATGACTGTTCTTCCACCATGTCGAGCAGTGAACTTTGCTGTTGTTGTTGTTCGACACTGGCACGGGGTGCAGAAGGCGGCGGCGGAGTCGGAGGACGTTGACCTTCTGCATTCGCCAATCGTTGCCTCTTTTCTTCCGTGATCCTCTTGGACACGCCTTGCATGTTCTTAAGAGACGCGAACGCTTTGGATACTGTGCTGGATTCCTTGGAAGCTTCGTCGAAGAAGTTCGTCATTTGCGAGAAGAAAATGTTGTACATTGACCAAGTCGACATCGAGCACTGCTCCAGCGAAAAGTGGAGCTTGGACCGCCCTTCGAGAACAGAATGTTGACATTCTTGTTGCAAGCTGTTGTTTTCGTCGACTTTGTTTGCCAAATTGGCTTCCGTTTGCTCCAGCTGCATGACGCGTAAAGATTTATTCCTTGTGCCATCGGGAAACGCATTGATTTCATCTCGAAGTTTTTTCACGGCCTTTTTCGCAGAGTCTACTTTGTGCCGCTGAAGATCCGCCGCCGTTTCAGCTTGCGTGACAGTGTGGACCACATGATGATGTGTGCGATCCAAGTCTGCAAGAGTGGCGTGACAAATGCCTTTGCAGTTTGTATCAACGGTTTCACGGAGCTCAGCGATCATTCGTTTCATTTTCGCTTGAAATTCTTCGATACGCTGGTCGTCATGACGCTCTGCTAGAGACTTCTCCAAGGAGCGGGCCTCAGACTCGAGGTCCACATCGACAAAGCCACCATTCGCAGCTTCTTTAAGGGCAAGCTCCTGCTCCTCCTCGACACTCAACAAAATGTGGACATCGCAGCAATTCCTGAATGAATTGAGGAGTGTGCACAGTTTACCAAACCGAACACCTAGTGCTGCCGTGTCCGCAACGAGGCCAGTAAACTCTTTATCAATCTGTTCCACGATCCGTCGTGTTCGATGCACACCACGAAGTCGGTGCTGATAGAGAACATCACGAGATGGCGTTGTTTGCGCTGCATCGTCGAGAAGACCCAAGGCTCCCCACGCCGCAACTTTCCCTCGGTTGACTAAATCTTGCAGAGTCGCGTTCTTGAGCTGAGCCTCAGCAGTGTAAATGAGTTCTGTCGTGGCACGAACCGCGTCAGTACCTTTTTGTTTGATGTTGTGCAGAATGTCTTGCGCTTGAAGTTGAGCACGGTCAAGAGACATGATTTGTTCAGTTGTTTGTTCGCCACTTTTTTTTTTTTGATTGTCGTAAAAACGCTACCTTCGTATTACAACACCGCACACAAAGCAAAATGACAAGGTTCATGAGCCACCCCAACTTAACCCCTCCCCCAACAAAACGCCAGCGTTGAAAAAGAACCTCCAGGGAACGTAATGCAAAAAAGGTAAAAGCAAAAAGGAATGTAATGAAACTACTACAGCAGTGTGGGGAGAGCCTCTCTCTCATCAGTTGCCCGCGGTGTGGTGCCGTTCAGGGGACCAAGTGACAAGCAGGGGGGAATAAGGTAGAAATAGAACGGCAAGTGAGCAGTAGTTGTGGCGGGTGTGTCTTTTCTAATCTAGTCAGTACCTTTTTCTCCTGGTTTTTTTTCTCCTGGTTTTATTCTGTATTCCTGCTTCGTCTCGTGCAGGGGCTTCGTCTACCTCATTGCTACCTTTTCGTCGTGTTGTCCACAGCAGGCGAGCGTGGTGTTGACGCCCCACCACCGTTGGTGATGCCATTCTTAACGATCTTCCCCAATCCAATGATACCCTTGCCCGTTAAGCGAGTGACATCCGCCACACCGTGAGCAACGCCAGAGACCACAGCAGCGCCAGCTTGTCGAGCCGCATCGAGGTTCGCTACGATCGGGTTTTTCGCTTCGCGCTCTTCAATAATTTCCCTCTCACGAGCGTCGATGAGGAGAATGTGGTCAGCACAGATTTTGTCAAAGTCAACCGGATTGCGAGATTGAGCGGATCCAGGTGTGATGCCCTCAAGAACATCAAGCTGAGTGCGAATACGAGGCACCCATTCCTTAACTTCTTGTCGAAATTCGGCAACACAGTTTTTCATCATTTGGGTGTTTTCATCGTGGTAGACGTTGACGGCTTGATCCAGTGTGAGCTGTAGGGACATGATAATATGCATCCAGAGAAAGCTCAAGAGACTCTTGAACACCGACGGCTGTAGAAGTTCTTTCAGGGGCGAGATTCGCTTCTTGACGAGATCGCCGAGGGAAGCTAGCGCGGGAAGCTCCTGCTGAGCAATACTGCTGCGAGATTCGCCAGGTGCTGCCTTCTTATTCAAGAACTTTGTTCTCCAATAAGAAAACTGTGTCGTCGGAAGCAGTGTCGCTGTGACGTCGCGCTGCAAGTCACCATTCAGCTTTTCGATCGCAGTAGTCGTCAGCTGGCGGAACAATGCTGCAACTGGCTCCAACAATATTGGTGAGCCCAGTACTTGCCTGCCGCGCTCTCCCTCTTCCCCGTAGCCACAATGCGTAGTAAGCTCCATCTCCGCGATAGAGGCAGCAACACACATGGCTGTGCAGCTTGAAATCAGCACCGCAAGTTGTATGCCACCACCCTCTGCGACACTCTGTACTCTGCCCTGGACAACACTGTGTGCCGTCCGAAACACGAGATGCAAGAACTTCAGCATCATGTCGTCGAAGTTATTCACTTCGGACGAGCGTTGCACTTGGAAGCAGTTGATAATCAACGCGACGACCCGGTCAACGAACGCAGGGACGAAGATGGCGTACGGAATGTTGACGGTGGAACCAGACCTGTACGTCACTGGAATGGGAAGCTCGTGCGACGTGCAACGATGGAAATGAAACTTCGTCACGAAATTTTGGAACTCTGTTGCATTTTTGATGGAGATGGGCGACAGGGGGTCCATTGAAATGTCCATCGCGGTGCTAGTGCAGCACGTGTCCACCCACAGAGTCTGTAAGCGATTCGAAAGCGTTTCCGAAACACGGGCAAGTCCCAAGGGGTTGAGGTACGTGCTTGTCACCAGCCTCCGCACACAAGCGTTCATTACGGTGAGCAGCTCTAGCACGGTTGACACGGTGGTTACGGTGGAATCATCAGACGCACGCATGCGCAAGAGGGAGCCTTGGAGGCCGTGAACGAGCAGCGCCACCTGTGAGCAAATGCCGTCCCACAGAACAATGATATCAGCGTCTGACCGAACAGCGGCAGGCCGCGTCGTGTGAATCGCCAGGTCCTCTAAAATAAGAGATCCAAGCGCATTGTGGCAGAATTTAGTAAGCGCATCCAGCATTGAGGAATCGGTGCTCGACGATGACGACGACGACGTGATGTGCGCAGGGTCTAGAATATCTGTGTAGAGCTGCTTTGCACGAGCGTCGGCGTACGTCTTCCGGAACACTTCTTGCAGCCCCAGCACAGTGAACACGCGTTGCACGGAGGCGCCGGCGATGAGATCGGGAAGTTTGTTCATCAATCGGACGGAGGCAGCGGTAGCCTGACTGACGCCACCGCCTCCCTGATCCATAGCGGTTGCGGGCTGGAAGGTAGACACGATGGCCCACGAGCCCCCACGGTCATCTGACACCACCGCCTTCCTTACCATCTTACCAGCAGTCACGCGCTCGTGGCCTCGCTGGAGGATCGTGTCACGGCCGATCGCTTCGGCAGAGGAACGCATCGCAGTGAGCCATCGATTCAGTTGGGCCTGGGCTTCAAGAATGATGCGACGTTTGAGACGTGGGATGCAGACGTGCAGGACGTAGGCACCCAACGCAAACTCCGCGACGGAGCCGGCCGAACTAGTCAACGTTTCTAAGGAGATGGCTGCACCAAGAAGCTGCTTCTTCATGACGTAGCTCTCGGTGGTCTCAAGAGACTCTGCCACGTCTTTTAGCTGCGCGAGCAACGAGCGAGCAGAGCCCATATGCGACTGAACACCACGGCTGAGCAACAGCAGCGAAGCCGCCTCTTTCATCTCCGAGGCGGAGTCTCGCACCAGTCTCATTGCTCCCATCAGTTCATCTCGGATGATTTCAGCGTCTTGCGACGTGATACGAGAGCATTGTTCCGCGGCGTGAAGAAAGGCGGGGTAGTGCGCTCGACACACCGCTTCCACTTGCTGTTCTTGATCGGCAATGAATGCCTTCAGGTCCTCCAGCAGTGAACCATCTTCATTTCGAAGATACGCGTTCTTAAGGGCAGTGTAGTCAGCGAACTCACCGTCCACCAGCGACGCAACAGCGATGTAGCGACCAGGTGCATTTTGTAGCATCATGGAGCTGCGAGCGCCTGCTTGTCCCCCCTCGACTGCATCGGGGTTGGTCGATGAGGTGAGCAGTGCTTTTGCAGCACCCTCCGCTGAAATTTTCACAACGGCACGCTGGAGCTCCAGTGCGTCCGGGTCGTCGCTTTCTTCATCGTCGCTATGATGAGACATCATCTCGTCCTCGTCCTCATTCTCAGCAGCAGGGTCGTCCTTGAAGGTAATGCGGGAGCGACGCTTTCCACGGCCCTCTTCTTCTCGCTTGTGCTTATCGGCGATAGACTTCGCGCGGTAAATCACTTGCCTTACCTCTTCCGCAAGAAGCGTTGCGCTCGCTTCCCGCTCACAGACAACCCTGCAGGCCGTGAAGGTGTTATCCTCTTGGTCAATATCCAAATCGGCGTCGTCGTCGTCGTCATCGTCGCTGTCATCCTTCTTTCTCCGCGACGAGCCTCCACCCACTTTTTTCTGATGTTCGGCGGCAACGGTTTCCGCGTCAATACCGAGACTGAAATAGACGCTTGTGCCCTTTCGAGCAACAGACAAGTACCGTGCAGCCCAGCGTGTGTACAGCTTCAACCCTTTTCTCTTAAACAAGTAGATGTAGTAGATGGTGGCGACAATCACGACTGACTTGGTTTTGCCGTGGCGCGGAAGGCGCAATGCTTGAGTAGATTGATAGTCCAGTTTTGGAACATCACAGAAGTCTCGTAACACGTGATAGATGCGGGGATGATTCTGGTAGTCCTCCTCCACCGGTGCTGACGAGTGAACGTCGTCATCGTCGTCAGACATTTGTCAACAAGTCGAATGCGGCTTTTGTTGATTCTTTTGTTGATTGTTCTAGTATTCGTCTGACTTTAGCGATGCGCTGTTATGGGTGTGTACGACAAAAGGCGCCTTCTTTTTAGTATTCGGAGTGCAGGGAAAAATGTGACTTTAACCAAACTCTCTCCTTCCCTTGCTACTAGAAAACCTCTTGCACTTTCATCAAACCAAACGACAAGAAAAATTGAAAAAGCGCACTCTGTGCATTACAGATGATTGCTGTCATAAAATTAGAAAAATGAAACACAAAAATGGTACAGACAAGACAAATTCACAATTCTTGCACAAACACACAAACATGGGAAGAAGAACTTTGTGTCTCTTTTGTGTTGCTGGAACTCACTCCTTCTTCTGACCGATCGAGCAGCACCCGCACGACGTTTTCGCCTTTGGCGTTGGCGGTGGAGGAGGAGCAGGGAACTCTTCTTGGTACGTGTGGTACGTTGGAATGACCAGTGGTTGAACACTTGCGCTCCTGCTAGTGCTGATGTTCGCAGGTTGCTGCTGCGACTGAGCAGTAGTTGCTGCTGCCGTTGTGACATGCGGTGGTGGTGGTGGTAGGAACCAACCTTCATCTGTCGTTGTTGCCGGTGGCGTTGTGCCGTTGACGATCATCTTGCGGAACTCGGAGGGAGGAATGACATCACGATGGGCACCAGGGCGATGAGTCACAACTGCTGAGACGAACGCAGGGTCTCTATCGTCAGCCCACTGCTGAATTTGAGGTGGGCCAGCAAATTGAATGTCATCGTCGTGGGCAGGAATGGTAAACATCGGAAGGGGGCGTGGCCTTGCAAGAACTTGCAGTTGTTGTTGCAGTTGCAGCTGCTGCTGATGTGAAGGTGTAAGAGGAGTCCTCTCTACAAACGCTTCTGTATTTGCTAGTGCCCACACAGAGCCGGTCGCATTTGGCGAGCTGAGCGTGAAAGATGATGGAGGAATGTATGACGGTGGCTGTTGTTGTTGTTGCTGTTGTTCCGTTTGTGTCCCGTGGTCTTCGCGAGGGGACTGACTCCTCACAAGCTGGTGCAGTGCGGTTGATGATGACGTGACTGCTGTTGGATGGAGCACCGTCTCTACCGCTGCCACCGAGGAGGTGACACTTGGCCTACGCACAGCCCCATCTTTAGGTTCCTCAAGAGAAAAATCTGTGGCGGTGGGGCCTCTCGTGGCGTCCAGCAGGGGTGTGTTGGCTGTGTGCTCGAGTGTGGGCACCTGCACAACCTCCACAGCGGGGACTGGTTGTATTGGTTGAGGTGGTTGTGTTGGGGACGAGAAGGTCGACGATGAGGGGTTGATAAACCGATGATGAACATCCTTGAACGAGCTTGCTGCATCGGGAGATGGAATGGGCAGGGGCTTGCTGTGGAAGGTGGCTGTCTGAGAAGAGACAGATCCGACTGGACTTTTTGCAGCCGTGCGAGATACTCCTGCATCAAGGAGAGAGTGTTGCGACGCTGGTTTTGCTGTTGGATCTAAACACTGCGATTGAACCGATGCGACTTTTGAATTCGTGGACGATGAGGCTGGTTGCAGCACTGCATCGTGCAGCAGGGTCGGCTGGTGGTGGTTGTGGGGACGCACGACAACAACGGGATCATCGTTGTCATCAAAGCCAATAGCAAGATCACCGTTGGTACCCCACGCAGCTGCACCAACGCGCTCGCTGTAGTAGCCACTCACTCGATCCCCAACGGAAGGGCCAAGCTGTCCACGTCGTGGGGAGGGCGATGCATGATGATAAAAGGGTTCGTGATGCTGAGCCGCACGATACACCGAGTCTGTCTCCCCACGAACCACAATCGAGGCTAAGACGTCCTCAGTGGTCCCTCGTCGGTAAACGGCTGTTGATTTGATCTCTGAGAATCGCGCTGCGTTGCGTGAGGGGGACTGAAGGCGCTCATGTTGATGGTGGGTCACTCCGTCGGTGGGAGTGTGCGGTCTTGAAAGTGTTGGATTGTGCTTGCGGTCGTGGCCCTCCACAGAAGGTATGACGCTACGGGGTGGACTGGTATGACGCGATACACGTTGTTGGCCACCTCCTCCTGCACCAACCCATTGATCTACATCAGCAGCATTGAGCAGAGAACGGACTAAGCGATTTTCTTCTTCCATTTCTTCCGCCGCAGGTGGTGCCATGAGACCCCTCCGGATTGGGCGGCTGCCACCGCCGCTGGTGTTGGACGCCAATGGGATGGTCGAGCGCTGCTTCCTCGGCCCAAGAGCAACTCTAGCGTGCTGCAACATTGTATCTAGTGATTCATCTAGCGCTGTCATTTTTGCCTCGATTATTGTTCTCTACCCCCTTCGAACACAAAAAACTGATTCCACACATACCATAAAATGACTCAACAATGTAGTGTTAACAATTCCTTTTTAAAGTGAACTGTCACCCATGATAGGATTTTTTTTTGTTGTTGTAAGGTCTATCCCTTCCTATGTCTTGTTGTTTTCTTGTCTTGTCTTTTCTTCACTCGAGTCATCATCGTATTGCATGTAATGCCGGAGCAGTAATTCTTCCCGAAATTCACTTTTCTTGTGTGTGTGTGTGTGCTGTGTGCTAGATGTTGGACGATTCTTGTCGTGGGTTGCTCATCCAAAAAAAGGGGTGAAATAAGTTCCACACCAAAACTGAAACGAAAGAAGAATGAAAGGAGAAATGCTTCGGCGCACATCATCACCAATGTGCGTGTGAGTGAGAGCTTCGTTGATCACCTGCTCACACACATCTAGACAATGTCTTGCTCCATCCAGATTCGAGCACGGAATGTCTTATACAAGTCTCGGACGAGGTTTCGGAAGTCGAGACGATGCTGCGACTGATAGTAAAACGTCAACTTCTTGCGGTCAAATTGATATTCTGCATCGACAATCTTCATCGGCAGCTGGTGTTCACGCACCTTCTCTTGGGCAACATCCACAGCGCGCAGCTCCAGCTCAGTTTGGACGCCTTGCAGTTGAGACACTTCTAACACGTTCGCAACACGAAGCACCTTGCCTAGCCCAATACCACCGTTCCAGCGACCTGCGCCGGGGATTTCTCCTTTTTGGCCATGCGCCCACGAGTGTGTGACTAAGCCAATATCCTCGCCGCGGTCTCCGCCAACCACCACATATTCACCGGGCGCAACGTAATACGGGGATTCGAATTGAAGAATCCGCTTCCGTTTGAATTCTACAAGCACTTGACATGGCATGTTACGGTCCGAAGGGGCGAAGGCAGACGAAGGGTTAGACGACACGTCGTTGAGCATCATATCAGGAGTGGGGCGTGCTCGTAGGTCCGCATCGGACATCGCTGAGGTGTTGTGTGATCCTGGAAGGGAACGCTTCCCACCAGCACCACCGGCAAGCTGACTGACGCTTCCAGCAGTTTTGGTGTGATTTGAAAACGCACTGCCTCCCTTAACCATCTCCTCCATCAACGCTTCGTAGTGAATAGGCTGGCTGATGGGAGGTGACGCAAGGGACGGAGTGCGGACGTCATTGTCTCCACGACGGATTGGGGAACCGTCAGGAGTCACAAGGGAATCCCACTGGAGACCACTAGGCTTTGCTTTCACTGCGGCAACTGCTACAGGGGTTGCAGTTCTGCCCGTTGCGAAGTCTTCGATGGATTTGATTTGAGCGGTGAACTTTGCACGAGCAGCAGTCATCTCTGAAATCGTTCGATTGTGCCAGCGTTCTAATGACAGCTGTAAATCGTCGAGGTCGCTAAGCAGTTGCTGTTGTTGTTGCATGGTAGGATTGGCGTTTATTGTTTGTTTTTGACGAGTGTTGATTTCCTCTTTTCTTTGAAAGCAATTAATATTGGTTGACTTGATGTTGTGTTTGATGAGGTGGGTGTCTACTACTTATGTCTCTCTAACACTCACGAATCTATCACTTGGCAAGAACTCTCTGTACCCTCACTGTTACTCAAAAAAACCCAAACAAAAAAGGCAATGATAGAATACAGCGAGGTCACACAACTACGGGGGAAAAAGTCGGCGTCAAGGGGAACAAAAACAACAACAACAACAACACACCTTTGTTTCCGGTTGAACACACATCACTAAAGATCATCGAGTCCATCGTCCAGGTCCAACGCTACAGGACTTGCGTCGAGACCAACAGGCGGTGGATCATCGCTTTGAGGGTCACCTCGACCCACACTAGCGTGCATGTATTCATTGCGGCTTGTGGCATCAAGTAGCGCCGACGCTGTAGCACTTCCACTATTTGCACTGTCGCGATACATCACATCAAGAATCTGATCTGGAAGTTCGACGGCTACGGCAATAGTGCGCCACACGACGCGATGCGCATCCACATCGGAGTCGTCCAACGCGTGTTGAGGGTTGTGCGCCACGAATCGATTCCGGTGCGGCGTGCGGACTGCACGTGCGACGCGGCGCCAGCCTGCAAGGAGCTGAACGGACCTCTTCCCACATAGATTCTTTGCCGACAGCAAGAACGAGATCGTCACACTATTATCAGTCAGCGTAGAAATGGTTCGTGCAAGCGCAACACCTGGGCGGTGGCCGAGCGAATCTTTCATACTTTCGTCAAATTCCTCAGAATCTACTAGTCCTTCTCGAACGCGATGGCCAACATCGTTTTTGTGTATGCTCGTAGAATATTCTGACTCCACGCACGCCGTGGCCCACCCTACGATCACGCTGCTGCGTGACGCAACACGCTTGACTGCTGCAGAGGAAAGTGTCATCACAACACGAGGCCCGTTCATATGAAGCTGGATGAGCCTCTTTGTGTCAATGATGGTTGGTGTTCGCACTCGTAATATCGTCCACACATTGACATCGGAGAGAGTGGGTAGCCTCACGGAGGCGGTTCTGTTCACGCCAAGGACTGGGGTAATGCCAACGCTTTGATGAAGTGCACCAAGTGCCGTCCATGGCGACGACGACGACGGGCTTGTCTGTTGTTCCGCTGCAGATTGTGCTTGATCATCGTGGTCAAACTGACGAATCCACGACGACGACGTTTCAAGCGTTCGGCGCACTGCGGCACTCAGCGCAAGACCCTCCGGAGACCTTTGCTGCCCAGATGCCAATTTGCTCGTGTTATCCCAAGCAAGCCCTTTAGCAAAGCACACCAAATACACTCCCGGCACCATCGGGGTGAGCACTGCGGTGACGACGCGGTCTACCTCCTGCGACACCGATGGGCGCGTGACTTCTTCATAATGCAGTGGAGTTTCGATCACGAGGTTGTCTTCTGCAGTTTGACTCGCGTCTTCTTGAGGCTCCACTGTTCCAATCATCGCTGCCCATCGACCCTCTTCGCGCCGCAGTAGCTGCAATCCGCTGCGCAGGTTTTCTGCACCAGAGTGCGCCACAACAGAAAAGGCAAGTCGAATGGAACTACCAGCGCTTACAGTAAATGTTTGACGGTTTGGTGAGGAGGAGGAGGGGTGACTGCTGGTTGCGAAGACGAGGCAAGTGTGGGCATGGGAAGGGCTGGTGTTGTGTACCACGGCCCAGGTACGTTCAGAAGGCCAACAAATTCTTCGACCCCATCGATACAGGCGCACACTGCATGATCTCCGTAGAACGCGCCCCGTGCCCGCAGCAGCCACACCGCAGCACCATCCATATGAGAGGTGCGGTACATGTCCTTTGCTGCACTCGTGATCGCAGTCGCATCATGCGCAGACAGAGGCATCGCATGACGCACGGAGCCTTGAGGGGCTTGATGCGGGCTTGATGCGGCTGAAGGAGGTGCGTAGCAATACTTGTGTGGCTTGTGGCGCCTCATGTAATCACGCCCGCTGATGCTACGAGGAAAAGGTACTAACCGTAAGGGGTACCGCAACCATTGCGTTGAGGCAAGCATTGATGCCGCGTGCGCACTACTACTACCACTACCGCCACTTGATGTATGAAGTCGAGCGCCTCCCCCAGGTATCGACGATAGTGCAGCACTGACGACATCCAGATTGGTGGGCACAAATGCCCACCACGATTCGCTGAGCGCATCCATACCAAGCGCCGTTGGTGGTGGCACCGCCACAGCTTGTAGCATCGGAGGAGGGACAAACATGGCGAATCCTACAAATACGACTTCGACGGTTTGGTAAGCCGTGTCTATCGCTCGTTGCTGATCTGGTGAAGTAGTAGCTTGCCTTGTTGATCTGGCTTGTGGCGCCTCATGTAATCACGCCCGCTGATGCTACGAGGAAAAGGTACTAACCGTAAGGGGTACCGCAACCATTGCGTTGAGGCAAGCATTGATGCCGCGTGCGCACTACTACTACCACTACCGCCACTTGATGTATGAAGTCGAGCGCCTCCCCCAGGTATCGACGATAGTGCAGCACTGACGACATCCAGATTGGTGGGCACAAATGCCCACCACGATTCGCTGAGCGCATCCATACCAAGCGCCGTTGGTGGTGGCACCGCCACAGCTTGTAGCATCGGAGGAGGGACAAACATGGCGAATCCTACAAATACGACTTCGACGGTTTGGTAAGCCGTGTCTATCGCTCGTTGCTGATCTGGTGAAGTAGTAGCTTGCCTTGTTGATCGTTGATTTGCTGCCAGAGCAGCAGTGATATCTATCGAAGCACAGATAGCAAAGGGCCCGTACCGCTGAGGGCCACCACTACGCGACGATGACTTCTGTGCAGGAGATGATGGCGGAAGAGCGGATTCCACGAGTGGGCGGTTTGCGCGGAGAAACAATGTAGGCACACCTCCATCCTCCTTACGATACGACGATGGATGTGGCCGGACCTGGACCTCGCCTGACGAGGGAGCATGTTGTAGGGATGCATTACTGCCCAACATCGTCGCTGCAGTCGTCCAAGCATCTGTCACTTCCATCGGCACTGTGACCACTCCATTGACCCCCGCCGGTTTCCGCCTTGGTTGATTGCCATGATGATCGCCGTTGGCATCCTTCGACAACAACGGCGGCTCTCTGCAGTAGTACTCACCAATCTCATCAGCGGTGAGGGTATATGATGCTCCTCGGAATCCACTACGCAGTGGCTGCCGAACTAATGTCACCCTCGGCAACATGTCTACACAGGAGGAATATCCTTTCCCACCTCCTTCACCCACAACCAACGGGCACTCCATGCGAATCGAGGTGGAGACCGGGGACACATCAAACGAACTCATCAACAGAACCGGGACGATGAGCACAGTACCACCACCACCAGCAGCATGGTGATGAGGGAGACAGAACACCGAGAACAGTTGATCACACTGTGAAGAATCATCACGTTGTTTTTGACAGCGGGAAACATTCTGCAGGACGGTAGGAGGAATCATGCCGGGGGTGCCGGTGACATACCACGAATTGTCTGCACCACCAACAGCAGCACTGGTGGGCTCGATGATCAGCGGGGCCCGCCACGCTGCTGCTTGACTGGCTTCAGAGCACCACGTTGACCACTGCGGAGACATGAAAGAAGTGTCGGCGCCCGTCGCGCTCGATCTCTTTGTGAAGGTATTGACAACATCAGTTGCAGCGGCTGCAACCACGTAGCCACTAATGCCAGTTACATCACGACTCACTGCATCAACAAGGGTATACGAAAGGAGCAGCTCTGCGTGTCTGACGCGAGCGGGGAGCCGTGGGCGCACGTTGCCCGCTAGCATTGCAAGGGCCATGTTGCCAACGCCGTTTGCGCTGCCGCTTCGCAATGTCACCCGCGCAGGCATGTAGACCGTCGAGTGCTCAACAACTGATCTCGATCCAAGCACTTTAGATAAAGAGAGTCGGTGTGCTTGGGACAAATTCGTTAGAGGGGAAAGGAGAGCGCTGCATGTCCCTCCTCCACTCTGCAACTGCTCAAAACATAATGTTGACACAACTTCGCCTGATTGTTGGACATCAACAAATGCCAGTGCTTCTGGGCTAGCATCGTCCAACGAAACATTTTTCTGGTTGACCAGGACAACGTCGTGAATACACGAGCCTGTTGATGAGACCGTGATGGGATGATACGGTGGGCCTGATGGGAGGCAATGAAACTGCACATCTGCGAAGCGAGGATCCATGTTGTTCCTATTGTCAATAAGAAGTGACGCAAGCTGCCGCACCGTTAGCTCACAAACAATGTGGATGTTGTTGAGTTCCCCATCATCCCTGGATGGCGCAAAGCATGGCGTCGGGCCCAACGGACTTCCGGGGATGGTGCAGCCGTCCAGAGGAATGAACTCGGATGGCGAGACTACTGAGGCCCCCTGCAATGAAATCTCGACGCCCCATGTGGAATGGGTGTTGCCATTAACAAAGATGTCATCGGTGAGAAACAGTCTTCGAGTTGATAGTGATCGCTTCGTAACGGGGATGATGCGCAGGGTGGCGTTGATTCCTTCTGTTGTTGACGTCACTGCAGGCGACTTCACAGTGGTATCGTCACTATGTTGTTCGGTGTTCGCGTTTTGTGCGACGTATTCTGCGTTTGGGGGTAGGTTCACAAGTAATCTGGATTCCAGCAGCACATCGGCGCCAACTGAAGGGTAGTACTGTTCGTGAGTGGCTAGTAAAGGACCAACCTCCACACTAAGGTGCCGCGATGTTGACGCCGCAGTCCCTTCAGACACAACGACGTCCCCATTGGTGGAGCGTAATTGAGCAGACAAAACATAACGTTGCTGCTGAGCGTCCTTGGACATCATCATCGAATCTTGGTGGGTACTACTACCAGAAGATGGGCTTCCCACAGCCCTCCAGCTTAACGAGAGAGCGTCCACTACTCCATCGTCACAAAGCACCGAATGAGCGGTCGGTACGGAACCATCGATCCTGACGACGAAGCTAGACTGTGAGGAAGCAGGAAACCAACCACGAAGTGTGTACGTGGTCGATGCGACCTCCTCCTTCACGAAGAAATGATGGCTGTTCAGCCAGCCCCAAACGTCAAAGTATGCAATGGGGGCCAACCGCCGTGATGTGGGGTGACGATCTCCTTGACCCATGTCAACCGTGGCCTCAACCAGCTCTTCGAGAGCTGCGCAAATAAAGTAGCGTCCTGGTGAGAGCATAGAACCGATGTTAGCGAATTCAACGCCTCCGACATCATTCCCGTGATTCTCCACAAATCCCTTCGAGGGAGTACCAGCTCCGCTCAGTTGTTCATGATATCCTTGAAACGTGCCTTTATGGACGTTCTCGATAGGCACATCCCATGCCCAGCTGGCAACGCCCTCCATTGTAAGCTGCGATGTGGCCATGGAGTGCATCATTGGGCCTGAGGTGCACGCTTGAAGGACCGAAGTCTCACGCCTCGGCGAGTGGTTCTGGGGTTTGTCAACGACACTGCAAACACACGCTCTACCGTTGGCGGTTGATGACTACGTGGTGGCCCATTCAAGTGCAGTGGAAGAGTTGAGCGAATTCGTAACGTTGTGATCCTATGTTCATCGTCAGGCGCAGCTCTGTGAAGGATGAAACCTTCTGCGTGCCACGTCATAGAATCCGTAGAATCTGACGTGGTTGTGGCTGAGTTCTCAGCAATGGGGAGAGTGCGGAATGGTATGGCAATAATTGGTGCAGCGGATGCCATAGTCACCCAACAGCATCCCAAGTACAGAGAGACAAGTGCAACGATAACGGATGTGACGGTAGGTCGCATCGCACCTTCTACACGCGTCTTGTTGCACCTTACCTCTCGAGCTACTACACTGATGTTTCTGTCCCTATGAGCGAAAAGAAAAGAAAAGACAAAAAAAGATGAAACCGTGGACATCTTTTTGGCAAGTCAATTCGCAAGTCAAGAAAACGAATGCAAATAAGACGATACGGCAACACAACAACAACTGCCATCGGCCCACCACACATCTACCACACAACTAATGGATCGGCATCACGTGTTGAAACTTCAATGGCAACATCTTCGCCCAACTTCTCCTGGAGAGCACCTTTCAGAACGGCACGAAGAAAGCCACGCTCTGTGTTAGTGTGCTCCGTGAGGATCACGGATTGATTGTTGTCAGCCGCGGCCAGCACATCGTGATGCCCCATCTCCCCGGAAAGGAGCACGTCCACAGCACCGCTCTTCAGCGACTTGAAAACGGAGGTGCCACTGCCAACGCACACAGCGACTCGGCGAACTAATCTCTCTTGCCCGCCGGGAGCCGACACACGCACCGTTGGAATTCCAAGGCCAATCTTGACGCGTTCCACGAGCTCCTTGAAGGATATGGGGTTCCGAAGTTCCACCACGCGCCCCATTCCAGTGGATCCTGCACTTACCTCAGTCCCTGCGGTAGGAATAATAGGGAACACTCGGTCTGATTGCGAGTCTACAATCGACGCGAGCCAATCGTTCATGCCACCTCGTGCCGCATCGAGCGATGTGTGTGGAGAAAAGATGGACATGCCCTCAGCAACAGTGCGGAGAACGATCTCCTGTTTTGGATTCTTCAGCGTCAGTCTCTTCATGGACGCGAAGATGGGCGGGTGGTACGAGACGATGACACCAATCTGCTTCTCGATGCACTCCTGCAAGTGTGCTGGTGTGAGGTCAATGGTGAGCATGACGCGGCTATAAGCATTGGGCTTCGGGTTTTCCACGAGGATGCCAACATTATCCCACGTGGTATCTGCAAGAGCCAGTGGGGCGATTTGTTCCATTGCGGATGGTTGTGCAACTTAGTTGCCTGCACTACGACGGTAATAACATTGCGTGTGCTTCATAAAAAAGGAAAGAGAACAATTTCTTTAGAAAACAATCATCTTGAACCATCCAGCTTTCTTGAGGCATGAATCAGAGATGCCTCAGGAGGATAACGAACGAGTGACAAACATAATTCAAGAACAACAAGAGTGGCCACATGCTTTGAGTCAGCGCCTCACCTACGAGAGGCGAGAAAGCTGTATGAATTCGTCGGGGGGAGATTCAGTTCAGACGGCTCGCACATCAACGGTTGTGTTTTTGTCAGCCATGGATGCCGCAGAGCATGCTTCGCTGAGGTTCGTTGCAGTGGGTTCCACTTCAGAAACTGCAGCAGAAAGTCCAGTGCAGTTGCTGAGGAATCAACCCCATCCTCACCTCCCACGGCATCTGAGATAGTGCGCTGGAGGACTGAATGAGGTACAAAGGGGGTGTTGTTGCGACTGCTGCTGCGATCACGATGATGGTTGCTGCGATTGCGGTCACTGCTGCCAGACGACGTTTTGCTGAGCTGCTTTTGCTGCGCTTCCGATATCGCTAAGATTGCTTCCGACGCGCCGCTGATGAGCGAACTTTGTGGCCATTGCAGCTTTGCTTGAGGCTCATATGGTGCACCAAGTATGGATAACAGTCGATGCAGTGCGTCCATGTCGGTCAGACCACGACCGGGGAGGAGCAACTCCCCAACGATCAATTCGTATGCGATGCAGCCTACGGCCCACAGGTCAACGGCGTATCCGTCGTAGTACCGGTTGCTAGGGGAGCCAATCAAAACTTCCGGGGCGCGGTAGTTCACTGTGCCGACTGGGCCTGTGAGCGCAGGGCCTTCGCGACGTGATGATGGTCTTGGCGCTGGATGGCTCACGCCAACCGCACGAGGCGGCACCCCCGCGTGTTGCGTTGTTGATGGTAACGGGGATGGACGAACAGAGGACACGACGCTTGCATACTCGCTACGTAACGGGGTCGGGATAGCTCCCAGTGTTGGAGCTTGTGAAGGGAACTCGTCCAGTGGTGCAGGCGGCGAGGAAGCTGGTGGCGGCGTTGCTGTCGGTTTGTTGGCGCTCGCCAGTTCCGGCGCTGTTACAGCAGGTGCTTGTTGTTGCTGCTCATGATGCTTCAACTGTTGCTGGTGCTTCTGCCTCTCCCGAGCTTCCTGCTCATGCTTTTT
>CYKH01002249.1:0-37325 GCA_001460835.1 Bodo saltans | reverse complement strand
ATTGGTTGGCAGGCGCCACCAAAGTGACCGAAGGAGCTCGAATCACAACGCTCGGAAGGAGCGACAATGAGCTCGCTTGAGGCTGCGATGAGCGATAACAGAACACAAATTCTCCAGCGGTGGTAAATGAGGTAAAGTTAACGGTCATAGAGGTGAAGGCATTTGTGCGCGTGGAAGCGGCGGTGAGAAACGGGGCCATGATGGTGCCCGTGGCGACAGGAGCATTCACACAGCTTCCCTGGGCAAGGTAGACAGAGTCTGTGTTGGACATCCCGATACCTGTCACCGTGTACCACGCGCTGTACCCCACATACAAGTTGCCGGCGATAGGCGCAAAGCTCCGTGCAGCGCCTTTGAGGTAGATGTTGTTGGTGACCTTGGCGGTTTGATGCTGGGAAGGCCAACCTCGGTAGCAAACGCTGAAGTTGCCTGCAAACGCAGTCGTCACTGTGGCAAAACCGATAAAGGGCGAGGAGACGGATGGGCTTGGTGTAAGGTACTGAATCGGAGATGAGGAGCAGAGGGCTCCGAGCGACACAAGCCACACGGTGTCGGACGCTAGCACGCCGCTCACGGGAAGCGTGACGTTGATGGTTCCTGCAGTTCCATAGAAATCCGGCCCCGTTCGTACTTGCGGGCCAAAGGACAATGTTCGGGTTGGCTGGACGTTGCACCACTTATTGACTGCGCTCTGGTAAAAGCACACTCGATATGAGCCAACAGCTTTTGGAGCAACAGGTTGGCTGTACGTTGCACCACTTATTGACTGCGCTCTGGTAGAAGCACACTCGATATGAGCCAACAGCTTTTGGAGCAACAGACCAGTTACTCGGGTAACGTGGCCCGCGCTGAACCATGTCGATCAAATTTGGGTTTGCTATGACATTGCCTAGCGTGTCTTATTGACTGCGCTCTGGTAAAAGCACACTCGATATGAGCCAACAGCTTTTGGAGCAACAGACCAGTTACTCGGGTAACGTGGCCCGCGCTGAACCATGTCGATCAAATTTGGGTTTGCTATGACATTGCCTAGCGTGTCCGTCGTGCTGCACACATCAGTAGTCACCACCAAAGCAAGCCGATCCCCGGTGCGTACCACTGGAGCCATGATCAGCTTGAAGATGGAGGATGAGACAATGGTGTAGACATCGGCGGACGACAGTGGGGCAACCGTGTAGCTAGCTTGGGACGTGCAGATGGCAAAGGAGGCCGTTTTGCTGAGTGTCTTCGTCACGGTCATCATCTCAGAGGCACTCTTGTGCGTTGGTGTGGGAGAGCGAGTGTCGGTTGGTGCAACGGAGTATGTGCCCGTGGGGGACGATGATGGTGTCAAGGAGAACGTTGTTGTGAAGGAATAGGTTTGAGTGGCAGAGCTAGTCGGTGTTCCTTTGCTCACGGTGGTGGTCGGTGACGGTGTCGCTGTTGGGGTATCTAGCGTCATGGAGAACTCTTCAGTCACGGACGCCGTATGCTTCTGAGGTGTTTTCGTGGCGGACACTCGGTGCCTCGTAGTTGTCGCATTCGGAGGAGTGGGGGTGTCTGTCCTAGTGACTCGATGGAGGGAAACACTCGACTTCTTGGATTCTGATGCACTCATGACGGGAATTGTGGACGAAGAAGTTTTGGTGGGGGAGGGCGACGTCAGCTGCGGAGTCTGTCTGCCTCCGTCGCTAAAACACACCGTCATACTCGCGTAGTCTTGCGTTGGCGATGGCGTTCGTGGCGACTTCGACGATGTTTGATGAGCGCTGGGACTGCTGGACAACGTCATCGATGGGGATTGTGAGGCAGAAACAGTATGCGTGTCGTCTGGCGTGGTAGTTGGCGTGACAATGAGAGAGTTCGTCATGCTGGGAGCTTGAGAGGAGCTGAATGACGGCGTGCGAATCGTCTTCGTCGGTGTGCGCGTCGCGATGCGGGTTGGAGTTGCTTCGAGAGTGTGAGTTGCCGTGGGCAGCGTAGTGTTCGTGGCAAGCAACGTTGCTGTGATGGATTGCGTCTCAGTCACGGGGGCAGCGTAGTGTTCGTGGCAAGCAACGTTGCTGTGATGGATTGCGTCTCAGTCACGGTTTTGCTCTCCGTGTCTTCTGAGGATACAGATGGCGTTGCAACGCTAGACAATGTTGTCGTGGTGGTGTACGAGTCAGTGACGTTATTCGTGTCGCTAAGCGTGTGGGACTTGGGTGATTGCGTCTCAGTCACGGTTTTGCTCTCCGTGTCTTCTGAGGATACAGATGGCGTTGCAACGCTAGACAATGTTGTCGTGGTGGTGTACGAGTCAGTGACGTTATTCGTGTCGCTAAGCGTGTGGGACTTGGGTGGATCAGTCACAGTTTTGGAGAACGAGCCACGAGTGACGGTCACAGTTTGCATGGATGTTTCAGTGAGAGACGGCGAATGTTTCGTGGGGCTATCGGACCAAGTGACTCTCTCTGTGATGGTCTCTGTTACGGATGGTGTTGGGGAAAGCGTGACGCTCATACTCTTCGGGCGAGATGCGGAGTCGCTAGGAGACAATGTGTTCGCGGAGAGCGAGGGAATCAGCGTAAGCGTCTTCGATCTAGACCGCTGCTGCGCAGAGGGTGATAGTGAGCGAGTTCCCTGCGTGATCGTTTTCGTCACAGATTGAGCTGGTGAGGATGTGAAGGAGGCCGATTCCATCCGAGTCAGGGTCGCTGTGATATTGGTCGAGGGTGAAGTGGTTGGTTCTCCAGTAAGCGACGGAGTCACACTTGCGGAAGACGACATTGACACAGTTTGGGATTGAGATCGAGAGGATGAGATCTCTTCAGAAATTGTTTTGTACGAAACTGTGCGGGTGTCAGTGTGTTCGTCACTGTCGCTGGGCGTCGGTGACACAATTGAAATGGTGCGGTTGACACGTATCGTTGCGGTGAGGGTGACGGAGTCACTTGTCGTTTCGGAGGCAGCCATCGATCCGTGCGTCACAGATTCTGTTCCAGTTGGCGTTTCAGTCCTCCTTGTTGCGGTGTGGTCCTCCGAGTCTGATGAGGTTGGGGTGAGCGTCTTGCCAGAATGTGACGGTGACATACGTTGCGAGGTACCTGTCACAGAGGGAGTATCTGTGACCGTTGGTGTCAGCTCAAAGGTAAGAGTGGGGCTGCTCGTGATCGACTTCGACGTGGTGATATCATCTGTATCACTGTCGGTAGGCACCAGCGTTGTACTGTTCGTTGGAGATCGAGAGAACGTTTGTGATGACGATGGCGAGTTGGTCTTGCGAGTGATGTCACTTGAAAGTGAGAGCGTTGTAGAAAATGAGAGTGTTTGCATGGAGGAGGCAGTGGTCGAACGACTGCGTTGCTGTTGCGAATCACTTGGCGAGTTCGAAAGCGTAGAGGAAGGCGTGTTCCACGACAATGTGAAGTCACGCGTGACGCTTGTAGTGCTGGTCATGGTTTGGGAGTTGTAGGAGACACTTCTGATGTCTGAGGAAGACGTGCTGCGGGATACTTCAAAAGAGGCGGATGCAGTAACGGAAGCAGAACTACTATGGGAGCTGCTCTTTACTTCGGCGGAGTCACTCATTGTCGAGGTAGGTGAGTCGGAAAGGGTTGAGG
The DNA here is from genome assembly GCA_001460835.1 of Bodo saltans. Classification (NCBI taxonomy): domain Eukaryota; phylum Euglenozoa; class Kinetoplastea; order Eubodonida; family Bodonidae; genus Bodo; species Bodo saltans. The sequence continues at coordinate 33,744 of CYKH01002249.1, read as the reverse complement.
ATTGCGAAGTGGACAGCGTTGATGTGACCGTGAGCGACGTGGACGGGTATTCCTTGGACTTGGATTGGCTAGATGTCCACGATACCATATTCGTGATGGATGCATCCGGGTTGGAGGTGTTGGATGCGGTGCTAGACGCGATTTCCTTTGAGATGGACATCGTTGTGCTCAAGGACGGTGATACGGTCATCGTAGACGAGGGAGATTGAGTGAGGGACGGTGAGAGAGAATTGGTCCGCGATGACGATACTTTGTTGGTCGTCGAAATCGACTGGGACGTATCCCTTGAGGGTGACCATGTGGCGGAAGGTCCATATGACAGCGTCGCTTTGCTGTTTGAGACTGAGAGCGAAGTCGTGAAACTCATGGATCGTGTTGATGTGACGTCGCGTGTGGTAGACGGCGTGTATTGCAACGTGGCTGTCGGGGTCAACAAAAAACTCAGCGACTCGGACGGTTCGAGTGAGTCTGATGCGCTTGGTGAATCAGTGACAGAGGAGGAGCGAACTTGTTGGCTAATCGATGTCGTTGTGGTCTGAGAGTTGGACAGTGATGCAATGAATGAGGCGCTTACGGATCTAGAAGCAACCTCGCCGGAAGAACTGATTGTGAGAGAGCTGCTCCCTGACACACTTGACGTTTGTGAGGACGTCACAGACCGTGTGCCCTCCTCTGTGGTCGTGTGTGACGGGGTTGGTGTTTGTGTGTTCGACGACGCATTAACTCCACCGCCACGGCGTTGAAGTGTCACGGAGGCTCCTGACTCGCTCTTGCTGACAACTGTGCGAGACAGCGACGGTGAAACAGAGCGGTAGCTAGCAGAAGCTTCACTCGAGGCACTAGGTGAGGGCGAAGGACTTGCCGTCGCCGTGGGAGAGGCGGTGAGGTCTTTTGTGCTGCTCCATTTGCTGATCGTTGGGGTGACCGAGTCCGAGAGACTCACAGAGTTTGCTTGAGAGGATGTTTTGGAGATGGACTGCTCCTGCGACGACGATTGCGTCACTGAGGATGAAAATGTCACGCTAGGAGATAGGGTTGTGGTAAGAGTGTTGGTTGAGGTTGGAGTAACGGATCGTGAGAGAGATTTCGCTTGCGAAACGGAGAGAGAACGAGAAATGGACACTTCTTGGGATCCACTTGGTGTTCCAGATAACGAGCTGGTCAATTCTTTCGTCAGGGAGAGTGACGCGGTTTTACTTGGGCGTAGACGAGTCCACGAGACTGACACGCTGCTGCTACGCGTCATTGATAAAGAGCGCTGACGCGACTCGGATGCAGAGGGCGATTGTGAAGGAGATTGCGAACGTGAACCAACTGACTTGGACAGCGAAAGAGAGTGGGATCCAGCGGAGAATTCTTGAGATGGGGTTGCAGTGTCGGATGCAGTCAACGTTTGACTCTTCGTCACCGATATTTCAAATGAAGGGGATAGTGTTCGTGAGTTCGATATTTCAAATGATGATGACGGTGTGAGAGTGAGGCTCATTGACACAGTGCCACTGTGAGACGCGCGCGTCAACTCGAACGACGGTGACGATGACTTTGAAGGCGTTGATTCAAACGAAGCAGAAAGCGTGAGCGTTTTGCTGATGATTTGAGTGGCGCTCCCTTTTGCTGCTCGGACAACAGTTACGGATTTTGTCATCGTTTGCGGCTGCGACGAACTTCGGCTTGAGGATATCTCTTGCGACAACGATGCGGTGAGGGACGCAGACTGAGAGATAGAATAGGACGAGGACACAGTCCTGCTGCCACTGGGTGTTGCAGTGGAGGTCCCTGACACTTGTTGGGACGGAGTCATCAGAGAGGAAGATGCTGTGATGTCTCGTGAAGCACTCCCCCGAGAACTCGACGCACTGCGAGTGGTGCTAGGTACTTCCTGACTGACAGAATTGGTCGACGACGCTGATGAGGATTTCTTGGTCAACGTGATCATTGGCGTGAGTGTATCGGATAGGGATGGCGAGGGAGGGGCAGCGGTGGCGGAGCGTGTGGAGCTCTGTGATCGAGAAAGCGTTGCGGTATTTGAAGGAGAGGGGACAGGAGAATCTGTTGCGGTTGGTGGGGAGCTTACGGAAGCGGTTGGTGAGCGGCTTCGTTCCTTGCTTTCTGTCGTGGACATGGATCCTGAGATAGAGCGGGTTGCGGACATCTCTTTTGTGGGAGAGTTGAACGAGGGAGTGAGGCTCGATGAAATATCCTTCGTGAGGGAAGGCACACTCCTCGTATGCGCAGTCACGTACGTTCTGGTGCCCATGGAGGGCGTGATCGAGCTTGACCTGACATCGGACATGCTCACCGTCGGCGTGAGCTCCTTCGTCACGGACGATGTAGAACTGATGCTGAACGATCGACTGTTTTCACTGGTTGGGGTGTAAGACGGTGTGGGCGTTTCCGTCAAGGTAAAGGATCTGATGCTCAGGGTCAACGAAGTGGTCATGGTCAATTCTTCCGTCGACGTGGGTGTCTTGGAGTGCGTTCCAATCGTGATTTCGTTCGACGGGGACAATGTTTCCGTGCTGCTCGGTGTGTAGGTAAAGGATGGGGACTTCGAGAGCGTAGGAGGGCTCGATGCTGACAATGACGGTGAGACAGATCGAACGGGTGAGTCAGAGAATGTGGGTGACGGCGACAACGTCCTGGTCGGCGTGCGGATAAACGTGTTGGTGGAGGAGTAGGACAAACTATTTGACACACTCCACGAAGAAGTCACTGTTGCGCTGGTGTTGTGCAGTGTGCGTGAGGGTGATCGAGATGCCGATGACGTTGCGGAGCGTGTCGATGTCATCTCGCGAGATTCGGTAGATGAGGACTCTGCTGTGAGGGAACCTGATACCGACTTGGAGGGGAGCGATGTGTTTGAAATGCGGTGAACCGTACCAGATCCAAACGACTCAGATGGAAACGTTGGTGTGGTGGTGACAGTGGGGGATGCGCTTGGCATGGGAGAGTCCGACAACGTGCTGTCCTTTGATCTCGAGAGACTCGGTGTTCCTGTCTTTCTGCTGCGTGACCCTGACGCCTCTTGTGAGAGCGAAAGGGATGCAGTTGTTGTGGTTGATTGCGAGGGCGACGGCGTACGAATGGTAAAGCTCAACGGCTGGGTGTTGATGGTCTCTGTAGATTCCTTGGAGAGACTGGGCGAGACGGAGGGCGGAAGCGTTGGGGTTGAGGACGGTTCAGCAGTTTGTGAAGAAGACGGCGATGCGCCTGATCGTGACTGCGATGCTGTCACACTTGACGATGCAGTCACTGATTTGAAGGAGTAGCTCCGTTGTTGCGAAAATGTTCGAGACATGGAGGAGGAGAGGCTCAAAAAAAAAAGCGATGCGCCTGATCGTGACTGCGATGCTGTCACACTTGACGATGCAGTCACTGATTTGAAGGAGTAGCTCCGTTGTTGCGAAAATGTTCGAGACATGGAGGAGGAGAGGCTCTGGGAAGAAGTGGTGGATGCTGTGCGTGTGTTCGATCTGTCTTTTGAATAGCTCTGAGACACAGAAGGCGTTTGAGTGAAGGTCACATCTTTCGTCATGGTGGGACGCGATGCACTGCTCGTGTACGATTTGCTGACGGACTTCTCCTTCGAGAAGGAGCGGGAGAGGGACGTGGTGCGAGACCACGACGCATCTTTTGAAGATGTCGCTGCACTGTCGGATAGCGTTATGGATCGCGTGTCACTTGCGTCTTTGCTGGACGATCGCGACGCGCTTCCAGTGACAGACTTGCTGCGCATGGCACTGACTGAGGCCTCTGTACGCGACAAGGAGGGTGAGTGAGATGCGGTGACATCTTTGGAGTCACTAATGGACGGCGTTCCGACTGACTTGGTCGGTGTTGCGGTGACAGACGATGATATCGATGTTGTACCACTTCCATGGGAGGCACTTGCCTCAGGCGACAGCGTGATCGATGCACTGGGGCTGACTGTAGGTGGGGAGCGTGATATCGTTGGGCGCGAGTTGGAGGACGAGATGCTGAACGACAATGACGTGGACAGGCTCCAGGATTTTGTTTCCGTGGGCTCAACGGAAATTGACTTGATCGACGCTGTCACCTCACGCGACAACGACGACGTTGTGGAAGAAGTCCTCGACACAGTTTGTGTGTCCGAGGTGCTCATTGTTCTGCTTTGTGATGTCTCTTCAGAAAGGGATTTCGTCGCTGAGCGTGCTTGCAGGGAGACAGATGGAGAGTCGCTCATGCTAATGCTGCGTGTGAGACTCGGGTCGAGCGTTGGTAGGCGAGTGGAAGTCAGGGATACCTCAGATGACGAAGAGCCGGTATCAGAGAATGTTATTGAGGGTGACAACGACCACGAAAGGGTCGGAGTTGCCGAGGTCGTTACTGAATGTGAAGTGGAGGGTTGATTCGAGAAAGTGAGCGACGGCGTGTTCGACGTGGAACGGGTCAAGCGTGCTCCTGACACGGTATCAATTGCAATAGACGACGTGATGGACTTGGTGGAGGACGGATCCTTGGACAGGGTGCTGCTGGACGACGTCGTGCGAGATGATTGCGTACTGAATGACAGCGTGGCAGATGCAGATGGGGATTGAGTGGGAAGGGAGAGGGTGCCGCGTGATTCGGACACATTCTGCGAGGAGGAATTCTTAAACATCACAATTTGCGTTGCTCGTGTGAGACTGAGAGTCTGCGAAGGAGAGCGACTGAGGGACGGCTCATAGGACATGGAAACGGACGAGCTTTCGCTGACCGATGAAGTGGACGATTCTGTGATGGAACGCTCTCCCTTGCTCGCTTCGCTGGTGAGGGACGGAGTCCGTGGACTTGGTGACATGCTCTTGGAGGGGGACACAGTGATGGAGCGGTACGAGACAGAGCCTTCATAGGATAGCGACGCACTCCACGACGTGCTCTTGGTGGTCGACGGCAATGAGCTCGCCGATACAGTATGACTTCTCTCGTAGGAGGGGGTGTCCTTTGTCAGGCTCGTTGTGCTCTCCTTGGAGGCGCTTGGTGTGGCGGATACCGACGGACTTTGAGAGGCAGCGGGCGATGGGGTTGGCATCAAAGTGCTTGTACTGGAGGGCTCACTGGAGGCCGATTGACTAGAAGACGGGGTGGCACTCCAGGATTTCGATTGCGTTGCGGCCATCGAAATGGATCGTACAGAAACTGACTTTGAGAAGCTCTGTGAACCAGTTGTTGATTTGGTAGCTGACGTTTCCGCTGAGAGCGTGCGGTGCGTGTGGCTTGAGGAACGATCTTTGGTAAAGCTGGGCGACTGCGAGATTCGCGATGGATTCGGCTTCGTTCGAGTCCCTTGAGATCGCGTTTCTGAGATGCTTGAGGTTGCAGATGTCGTGGAACTAATGCTTGCGGGTAATGCGCTCGCTGATTTAGACAGTGACGCTGATTTGAACGAAGCTGTGACTTCTTTGCTGTAGGATGGCGAGGCAGAGGGAGTTCCTTTCGATTGTGTTGAGGTACGCGACAAGGATGGCTCATTTGAGGTTGTCGCGCTTCGTGTTTGCGAAAGGTCCTCCGACAACGAGTGCATCGAGATGGAGGTGGTAGAGGTAGGCGTCACCGAAGGGGATTGTGATACAGAAATTGACATGGTGCTGCTGCTGCTCATCGTCGAGGAGGTGCTACCACTTTTTGATTGTGTGTTCTTGTCATCCGAAAGAGATGAGGTGATGCTAGCCTTGGTGGTGCTGACGACAAGGCTCGACGTCACAGACGACGAAGCACTCGCCGTGAACGAAGGGGAGACTTCTCGTGAGTTGGAGACGGAAATAGACGACGATGAGCTGACGCTCTTTGAGATCGACGATTCCTGAGAGGCTGATGTGGTGTTCGTAGGTGTGAACTGCGTAGGCGTCAAAGGTCGTCTATTCGAAACGCTGAGAGTAAGCGATCCAGACAGAGACAGTGAGGGGGTAACCGACGATGATTGGGACTCTGAGATGCTCAAGGATTGCGAAACGGAGGTCGTGTGGCTATCACTTGACTCGTCTGACGTTGACGCGCTGAGGGAAGGACTAAAGATGGACTTCGACGGACTCTTTGTCATGGAAAGATCCTTTGAAGAAGTGACACTTGTCGTTGATGAAGGAGTTGACGACAAAGAGGAAAGTGCAGAGGTGTTTGATGGGGTTGTTGAGGTCGACTCCGTTAGCGACGATTCTTTGCTGAATGATGGCGTCTTGCGGGACTTTGTCCTTCGCTGCCGCGTGAAGGTCATGGAGTAGGACATGGAGGCAGGGGAGTGCGACAATTCACGCGAAGGTGTCAATGAAAGCGACATGGAAGGGCTCTTGGACATAGAGGCACCAACTCCAGAGACAGATGATGTGAAAGATTGAGAAACTTCTTTCGACATGGTGAGACTCGCAGTGCTTGTGGGCGAGGAAGAGTCAGATATCGATAGCGTGTCGATTGTGCTCGTGGCCTCGCGTGAGAAAGAACGGGGGGCGAGGAAGAGTCAGATATCGATAGCGTGTCGATTGTGCTCGTCGCCTCGCGTGAGAAAGAACGGGTCGCACTTGCGGTATTGCTGTGAGTTGGATCGTTGCTCTTGGATTTTGTAGAGGAGGGAGACGATGACTTTTTTGTTACACTCCGCAACGGTGACTTAGTGGGCGATACCGAAGCAATATCGCGCGAAGGGGTGCGAGAGAACGTGAACGTATTGGATTGTGACATCGAAGTGGAGAATGAGCGACTGAAACTCATCTGAAACGATCCAGTGACAGTTCGAGACATGATCTCAGCAGAATCGCTGATAGTCCATGAAGACGATGGGGTGGATGTGATCGACCGTGCAGTAGCGGATCCCTCACCACTCGATGTCGTTGAGGGACTAAAGGATTGGGAGAACGTTTCAGTGGCGGAGGACGACACGGAATAGGTCCTTGAACGGGATTTGGTGCTGCTAACCGTGGAGCGTCGAAGGCTCGCTGTTATGCTGATGTTGCTGCTTGATGACAGTGACGCAGAGCGGTATGTCGCTGAGGCATCTCTTGACGGACTGCGAAGCGTGTGTGAAAGGGCATCCGAAGGCGATGCAGAGGCGGTTCTATCATGCGAGAATGTCCTTGAGGACGATGAGCTCTGCACCGTGTTGGACGGATTTGCCGAGAGGGTGGTCGACGCGCTTCGCGTGGACTCCGATGACATTGACTTCGATGTTGATTGACTCGTCGACGAGGACAACGTCACCGACGTCGATGTTGATGCCGTTGAGGTGGGCGTCATCGACTGTGATTCGGACCTAGAGGACGAACGCGAATTCGAGTCGTCGATTGTGGCGGATTGTGATGGTGTTGGAGTGCGTTGTGATTCGGTCAGGTCGTAAGAATCCGTTGATGTCTTTGTGCGTCGGGACCGAGTTCGAACGGTGACGGTGACAGATGGACGATCCGACGAAGCGGAGGGGGTGGTGCTTTGTGACGGTGTCCTTGACCTGTGAGTTCCTGTGTACTCAGTTGAGAGCGTCTGGTCACTTCGAGACAAGGTAGGAGTGTCTGTGATCGACGGGGAAATGAGCTGCGTCCAGTTTGACGGGGATGCGGAGATGGTTTGATCGCTTGTCAGCGTGGGCGTCAGCTTGACTGTGGGCGTCTTGGTTGGGTTGAGCGTCATGGATTGTGAGGGAGCTTCTGGTGAAGGGCTCCGAGACGATGATTGGTCTTTCGTGGATGAACGCGACAAGGATAACTGAAGGGACGCACCACTTCGCGACCACGACAAGCTCCAAGAGGTGGACTCTTCCTTGCTGAGGCTCAACGACTGCGAATTCGTCGAGCTTTTCGAGTCACTGGATTCCTCTGAATTGGATGACGAGGCTGAATAGGAATTGGTACTGGATTGAGTGTCTGTGCGTGCATGAACAATAGCAATGCAAAGTAGTGCGATGAGCACAGCGCAGTGTACCATCTTCTCTAAGTTTCGATGCTGCGCGGGCGACTGTTCCTAAAAAAGAGAAAATAGTCTAATAAAAGTCGCGTTGGGGAGCAGGTTGGGCACCTGCTTCCTTCCTGCGGGTACTACTACTTATTCGTGAAAACCAAAAGGGATGAAAGTTCATGTCTTGATCAAGTGAAGACAATTGAATTCACACATTTTTCAAAGCTGTTTGGCTGATTTGGGGAATACTGGGGCGAGTTGCTTAACCTGTAACGGGGGTATCTAATCTTGTCTCTGTTTTTGTTCACTTGATCATTTTTTCTTTTCACTCATGTCTAAACTCTTGTTTTTTTTTTGTGTTGATGATAGCAACGAAGACCTTCTCTCTGAATTGCTTTCATTCGTGCGAATGCTGCGTTTATGGCGTCTGAAGGACGACTTCTGGAAGGGAGAACCATTCGGGCTTCGCTACGTCGGCAGAAGCAAGTTTTTCTAGTTGCCGCCGAATGAAGGAACGGAATGCCGGCGAGCACTTGTTGAACTGGAATACGAAGTCGGGGCACTCCTTTGCAGAGATCTTTAAGTATCCGTACAACTCCTCTAAACCTTCTTGAGATGTGGTGTGCATCCGAATTTTATCAAAAATCGGTGCAATACCTTTGCTGCCGCTCGATGGTGCAACAATGCGTGATGATGATGATGACGTGGCGTTGCTGCTGGGGACAACGTTTGGGACAACGGTGCTCAGCGCCGGAGGTGTTGAGGGCGGAGGCGGAAGGTTCGAGAGCGACGCTGACGGTGTTGCGCTTGCAGACGCATTGTATTCACTACTTGTTGCATACGACGTACGAGTGCTCTGCGGCGCAGACGCCGCTGAGGGCGGTGCGACATTTGCAGTGGAGGGGTCGATGTAGCGAGAAGGCACTGCAGCAGTATGTGACGGGGGAGGGGCTCCACTGTTGTATGTCGTCGACGAGTCATTGCTTGTTGCAGTTGATGAGACTGCAGCAGCTTGCTCAGCTTCTGCTCGAGCTCGCAACGCTCGATCCTTGCTCTCCAGGCAGGCCTTGATGAAGTGGCTCACTAAGTTTTGACTACCTACAAGGGTCTGGGCGAGTGTCAGGAGGTCACTGCCGTGTTTCCTCGACACCGCTTGCATGATAGTCTTGATGGTGCGGATGCTGAGATCATCACGGGACTTGAATGCACTCGGTGGGTGCTGTAACAGATAATCGTGGCAGCTGACAATCACAACATTTGGGGATACCCTCTCCGTATCGAGCCTCATCAAGCACTTGACGACCACTTGCACGTACTTGTGGTCAATCTCTGAGAATTGTTCGGACAGGAGACAACTGAAGATGTTCCGGAGAAGTGGGACTAGGGTGGCGCAATCGCACCGAAGAGCGACACGCGGGGACGAGAACATGGCAACGAGGCAATTGATGAGGCCAAGGGAAAGGTCCACGTTGCGCTGAGTCGCATCCTCGTGCAACAGGTCTACCATCACTTGAGCCAATGATGGGGATCCACAATCTTCGCCTTTCCGAATGCGTTTGTGGAAGTCTGAACACATTCGGAACGCCACATCTTGAGGGACGTTGAAAATGCCGTTCAGAATTTCGGTGACGGTGAAGGGTTGGTCTTCGGAAGTTGCCGTGTGGGGCCGCGCAGAGGCCGCCCCGTGAGCAGCAGCTGCGGCTGCGAGAGACACAGGGGGAGGCACGGTTCGTGCGGATGCGCCTAGACCTGCCAATGGGTGAGAAGGATGTGAAGAGGATACTTTACCGAACCCTGACAACGCTGGCACGGATGAGGGCACAGTAGATGTGTGAGGAGCTTGGTGGGGATGATGATGGTGAGCAGCAATGCCAGAAGAGTTTCCGGTGTGCGCCGGGTCTGACCTGGAGAATGGAATGGCACCAAGGTGCGTCGGCAATGCCGTCACTGGAGGTGGCGCAATAGGTTGCAGTCGGTCAATCTGGCGCTCCACTAGGCCCCTTACTTGCTGCTGTTCTGCTGGCTTGAGTTCCATAATGGGCTTATGGAACGCCTCATACCCAACAATCGGTCCTACAATCGCAGTAATCCGTTCGGCAGCAGCACGCACCTCGGACGATCGATCCATTGCCAACTTAAGAAGCGCTGGAACCAGAGGAATGCAGTTTGCCCGCGATGGGAGACCATTTTCACCGTTGCTCGCGTTGTCTTGACTGGCGACCGCCTCGAGTTGCTTGTCGAGGATATCAACGGCAATTTGTCGACTGAGCGGGGCTTCGTTCATGAGCGGCTTCATGAGCATCTGGATGGACACGTCAAGGCCGATGATGCCAACGCCACTTGTGCACACCTTCGCCGCTTCCTCTCGCAGGTTCGCTTTTTGATCGCTTAAGAGTGCCAGGACAGCGGGAAGAATGTGCTTGATGCCAGGCCGTACGCCAACGGCTTCAACGGACTCTAACACAATGTTGATGGATCGCAGTGCATCGACAACTAAGTTTTTGTTTGTCTCATCAAAGCGCGAGCGAAGAGATTTGATCGTTTCGGTGATCCCGTTCGAAGAAACGGTCTTGTGGGCTGACAGCATCAGCTCCTCCACCTTCTTAATCGCAATGGAGCGTGCTTTCCAATCTTTTCCATTCGTCATCTCACGATTGATTGCATTCAGTTGATGGCTGAGGTCAACACGCGGAAGGTCTTCTTCAGCAAGGGAAGTGGTTCGATTATTGGCGGCGTTGCCTCCCTCATGTTGCCGCCCAGCAGCAGCACCTGCAACTTTTGCCAGAGGAAGCGCAACGGAGGCTTTCAGCTTTCGGACCTGGGTTGGTTCTTCTTCACATCGTGCGCTGCTCGATGCACCTATTGGCGATTTCGCGAACTCTGCGTCGAGACTTGCACGAAGATGTGGATTGATGTCCGCCAAGAATGGATCGAGCTTGGCCCCCACACGTTTCCTCAACGCACCTAACAACGACACCGCAGACTGCTTCACTGCAGGCTGCGTCTGTTCAAAACAGAAGTTCTTCACATAGTCAACGATACCCTTGGCATCGACGGGCGTGCCGTCGAACTCCATCAATAGGGTCACGAAGAACTCGTTGACCTCTTGAGTCAACTTTGGGTTCTTGCCAGCTTGCACGATGGTCATCATATGCTTCATGACAAATTTAGGAGTGGCGCCCTCTGCCACCACGGATAGCAATTGACGAGCAGGCGCTTTGCTCTTCGGCTCTGTGAGGCGAGGGGTGAACGCTTGCAGAATAACATACGCACAGCGCATTGTGATGATAGTGGCCCTTGAGGTACAGTCATGGAGAAGCAGAATGCCAGCGTTGACTACTTGGAACAGGGAATCCTTCCATACTGCTGTGCTCTTGAGGAATACGACGAGATGGTCAAGGACTTCTGTGCAGCGCTCCACCGTCCAGTGGGACGCGATGCATTGCGCCAGCGCTGTCACTGCATCGCAACGCAGCTTCCACTCTTTGGCATTGAGCTGGTCAAGCATCGCGAAGGAGATCATCATGTCGCCGTCACCGCCGCATAGCGCAATGTGCAGCTTTGCTGCTGCGTCTTCCTTGGAGGGCAAGCCTGACTCCAGCGCCACCGGATCATCACCGTGGCTTGCTGTGGTGGCAGCTGCGCCTGGCGTTGTGGTTGGGGTGATCGACGGAGTTGACCGTGATAATGAGTTCGGATTGGACGATGTCGCTGCTCGCTTTTGTGCGGCGGCGGTAAGCGTCGATGCGGACAGAGATTTGACAAGCCCTTGGGGTCCTGATTTTTCTGTTCGCGCTACTTTTTTCATGGGCGACTGACCGCTTGGGCTGTCGGCGATGTGAATGGAAGAGGCCAGTCTCCCCACCATTGAATCTTCATCCTTGTTCCCACCAGCACCAAGAACTCGCATCAAATGCTTGGAGTCTAGCTGCTTGAGCAGCGGTTGGAGAGTTCCGTCTGCCAGCAACCCGTTCATTTTGACGAGCAACGCGATTGCCGCTTCACGAACTTCGAGTTTGTCATCATTCACCATCTTGTTGAACATACCATGGGCTCGTAGAAGCCGTGAGCTTGGTTGCAACTCAACAATGTCAAGCACGCCGGAGATCCACGCAATCAGCGCCGACCGTTGGTTGGGCACCTTGCTCACCGTCACCACTTCCATTTCATCTTGCAATGCATCAATACTCAAACATTTGGATTTGATCATCGTGTTAATGGTCAAGTACATGTGCTCGAGCACTGATGTTTTCTTGTCCTTCAGCTTGTCGAAGATGGGCGCGATGAGTGATCTGGTGTACGGTCCCATCGAATGACGAAGACCTTTGCAGAGGAGCTGCAAGCATTGAATCGCGATAAGCATGAGAGGGGCTTGGGGGTCAATAAAAAGTTCACGAAGGCACTTCACAAGTTCATGATAATCGTCAGATGCTTTGATTCTTCTCACGCTGAGCAGCGGGAGTAGGTTGTCTTTCACCATGGCACAGCGATCTTGCCACTTGTTCGTCTTGTCAAGCGCAACTGAGTAAAACGTCTTGGGGAGTTTTGAAAGGACAACGGACTCTTCAAGAGTAGCAAATGTCTCGTCATCCATCTCGAGATCGTTGGTACCGTCACCGTCGAGCGCCATTGCTTTCACGCCTGCTCCTCGTGATGGCGCTGCGGCACTGGCAAACCCACGAATCGTCTTCTCTGGGGCGACACCCACTTCCAGTTCTCCAAAAGATTTCTTCATCTCTTCTACCTGCACTTCACGCAAGTCGCCGAAGTAATGTTGAATCTTTGCACCGAGGTACCGGTAGCATTGACAGAATACGTTTTGAACTTCCTTTCTAACGAGTGCGTTGGCATCGCTAAACAACGGACTCACCGCCTTCAAGACAACGTTGGGGGCCATTGATTGGAAACCATACTCTCTGATGATGGCAGCACACGCAGCGAGACTTTGTTGTCGATTCTTTGGCGTCTTGTGTGAGAATGACGCAATGATCGCGGTGGTGACCTCTTCGTGCACTCGCTGACCCGTCAAGGACGACAGCAAACGTTGCGCGGTTTGCGCAGCTTTGGGCCGGCCAGTGATGCCTTTTTCAATGGTGAGCTTGAGGAGGTGATTCGCTAGCTCCTTGAGCTGCGCCTCGGATAGTGAGCCATTTTCAACAATTTGCACGGCGGTCTCAAAGATCTGCTCCTGGACCGTTGCATTGGCTTCTTTCGCAAGCTTCGGACATTGCGTCAAGAAAGTTCCCTCGTGCGCCAGTACATTTTGGGCAATGACTTCAAGCCCCTGCTTGCGCCCTTTCCAGTGGCTGTGGGATAATAATTGATCAACAGAGAGACCATCGAATGACATCACTGCCGCCTCTTCATCTTCTGCAGGCCCTGACATACCTGGCGGATAGGGGGAGGGCTGGGCGGCCCCTGAGGACATCGCCGGCATTTCATCGAACTGACTCATCCCAAATGACTCCAAAAATCCGTTTGTATGCGTGCGGAGAGTGTTCTGTTGGCGTGCGATTTGCTTTTTGTTTTACGGGGAGGCGAGCAGATCAATCTCTTCGATGCTCACCTGTTTGAACTAAAGAACAAATGGAATCACTCAGTAAAACATCGTTGTTGGCAAACAAGATTTTGTGTGTTGATAAGTGATCAAGATGAAGAAGTTGTAATGCACAAAAAGCTTTTCGCGCCTCGACATTGTTGCAGGGATGCGAATAAGCGATGTTAAAGAATGTTAAAGAAGAAAGCTACACTCACTCAAAGAGCTGAGGAATAGTATGCTCAAGTAAGTGAAATGTGCTAAAAGTGGGTAAAATCAACTTTAATGGGGGTGTATCAATGAGTGTGTATTCAAGTGCCGCTGCTTTCTCAGCCCTCCTTCTATTCAACCACTCCTGTCGGGGAGAGAATAAAGAGGTGCCCGGATTACCTCTCTACCCGATTTGACAGACAATCTTTTCAGAAGTCCATCACATCTGTGTGTTCGTCGTCAAGCTCAGCAACAGGCATCTGGTTGGTGTGGCGCTGACTGTTGATGATGTTCTTGACTGGCGGTTGCTGCTGTATCTGATTTTGCGACGGGCGCTCTTGCCTTTGCTCGGTATCAAGGACTTCGTTGGGGTGGGCTCCGCTTGCAGCTCCGCCTTGTGAATCTTCTTGTTGTTGCTGCTGTCGAAGCTGCTGCTCGCGACGTTCTTGAATGCGCTGCAGCATGTCCTGTTCGTCGGTGTTGTGCGAAGGTGACGGCGGATTCTTTGGTTGAATTGGCGTTGCGCTGTTGCTCTTTCCCGAAGGGGTGAGGTCGGTACGATGAGTTGGCGTGAGTGGAATCACCGCGGTGTACGGCGTTGCACTTGCACGACCAGAGGTGGGGATGGGAATCTTCATCGTATCGGCGGGGGGAAGCGCAAATTTCTTCACCAGGGCTGCACCGTCGGTATTCAAAGTTGCAAGGCTCTGAGACCGTAACGTCTCTACCTCATCAGGCGTGAGATCAGAGTATCGCCGAACGCATCGTCCACCACAGGACCCTCAGCATGCAGAAGGGGAGAGGAGGGAGGCGCATTGCCTTCGTTTGCATTGTCGACGGCAGCGTCGTTCGATTCCGTAAGGCGTCCACTTCCGTGGTGCAGTGTTGCGAGAAGTTCAAGACCGGACCATGGGGAGACAGAGTCGTTACTCACGGAGCTGTAGACTACCGAGAGGTTCTCGTTAGCAGCAATATTGTTGGAGAAGTCTGCCAGCATGGTCGTCGCGTACACGTCGTTGGCGACACGTAAAAGTGCAATCGGCTCTCTTGAGACGACAATCTTTCGATTGTGCGTTGCCGCTGCATTGTCTCCTTCAATGATGTAATACGCTCCGTGCTGCGTGGCGGCTTTGGCTATCAGTTGTTTGAGCCGCATATCTGCGCCACACGCATGCATCGACGCCGCTTCTACCAAATGCGGCCAGCGCGTGACGCTGAAGACAAGCACGCCAAACTCCTCTGAGGATGGAGAGGGGGCGTACTTTCGTTTTTGCGCTTCAATCGCACGCATCCGCTTTTCTAGAGATTTGGCGTCGCCACTGCAACAGCAGCACACAAGAACTCCAATGAAAATGAGGAGAATCACAGTAGCGATGAGGACAATACCGATGATCTGAATGGCGTCACTCCCGTCAAGTCCTGAAATAATTCCTTCAATGATGTAATACGCTCCGTGCTGCGTGGCGGCCTTGGCGATCAGTTGTTTGAGCCGCATATCTGCGCCACATGCATGCATCGATGCCGCTTCTACCAATTGCGGCCAGTGTGTGACGCTGAAGACAAGCACCCCAAATTCCTCTGAGGATGGAGAGGGGGCGTACTTTCGTTTTTGCGCTTCAATCGCACGCATCCGCTTTTCTTGAGATTTGGCGTCGCCACTGCAACAGCAGCACACAAGAATTCCAATGAAAATGAGGAGAATCACAGTAGCAACGAGGACAATACCGATGATCTGAATGGCGTCACTCCCGTCAAGTCCTGAAATAATCGCCATGGTTGTTGTGTTTTGTGGGAGGAGAAAAAACTGCTATCTACGATGAATACTCTTGTATGGGTAGCTTCTAGAAGCTTTGGCAGCAAAAGCGGGAGGAGATACCAATTTGTGCGTTACACTTGCAAGATCAAAAATGTGTAAGTACCACATTTGGGGAAAAAACTTCACTTGTCTTGGTAGTCGGTGCAAGAAACAAAAAGCAACTTATGCTTTGCAGATACGATTGGCGAATTAGACAAACGCACTTTCCAACAAGTGCGCAACCTCCAGTGCCTGGACACCACCATAGAACGCAACTGCGGCAACCGCCTTTAGTAAAATGCTGCGGGTCGCCAGCTGTCGGTTGAGGTCAGCAATGAGCACCACAGTGCCAAGGTAAAGGAACGAGCCCCCAACAAATGCCTCAAGCGCCTCCAGTAGTTGATCACTCGTCTCGACGCCAAAGTTGTTTGCCCAGACAAACTTAAGTGCAATCACC
Organism: Bodo saltans; assembly: GCA_001460835.1. Classification (NCBI taxonomy): domain Eukaryota; phylum Euglenozoa; class Kinetoplastea; order Eubodonida; family Bodonidae; genus Bodo; species Bodo saltans. Next base: position 17,871 of record CYKH01002249.1, on the reverse strand, counting down.
GGACCATCACTATGATCATGGCACCCACCAGCACCAAAGGAGCACCCATCGACGACAAAGAAGGAGACAAATCCAAGCACGTACCATGCTGATAATGCCAGCCCGAAGACCTCCTTCACACCACCACCTGATGTGTGACCACTCCCAGTGTGGTGGTCATGGTCGTGATCATGGTGATGATGGCCTTCCTCACCTGCAGAAGAGGGGTAATGCGATAAGGAGTCGGCTATGATGGCACCAGCGGCAATAGACGTCAGCACCACTAGTCTGGTATGTGCCCTCTGTGCTCCTCCCCCTATTCCCGGACCGCTAACGAGGGCAACGATAGGGATCACTGCAATTGGCACAACGCTTGTGAAGAGGCTTCCAATCGTCCCGTCTATGAGAGCGGACGCTAGTGGCGACGACCTGTCGTCATGGCTCGTAACCACGGCGGGATGCGAATGGGAGTGGCTGTGAGATTCGTCCGATAACGAATGCGTGTCGTGATCCTCGTGAACTTCATTGTCGTGATGGTGATGATCATGGCTGGAGTGGCTGTGGCTGCACTTGTGGTGCTCATGGTGGTCAGCACCTTCGTCATGGTCATGGTGGTGGTGACGATGATGGCCACCGTGCGCAGCAACACTGGCAACAAGGATCACGCTGACTAGCAACGCGATACACTTCAATAATGTCATATTGATACCTTTTCGTAGTGAAATAACGAGAAAGGAGGCGCAGGGGCAACTACAAGTTCTTCTAAGATAAGCTATTGCCGGAGGGTATTGCAAGTTGGTTTGATTTTGAAAATGAACGCCTTCGATGCGGGAGTAAACAAGCAGAGGGAAGGGGCAAAATAAGGAGGCAGATGGAGCGAGATAGAGAGACTGACCTTACAGCAACAACCTCTCTATTTCCACATTTGTTGACTTTCTTGCGACGTCCAATTTTCTTACGTTGAACGTCGCAGGCGATGAAAAAGCAAGCGCGACCGAAAAACATTCGTTCATCACAAAGAGAAAACGCTATTTTTTTGTGTCTTCACAAATCAGCGTCTTCAATTGGCGCTCGGCGCACAGTTGTGTTTGGTGCGCTTTGTTGTTGATGCTGCTCTTTCCCTTGTTGGAGCGTGCGCTTCAGACGCTCACGCAGCTCCCCTCGATCCAAGCCACCACCTTGCTTCAGAGGAAAATAATACGATGATGGCTTTACTTTTCCATGAACTGTAATGTCATTCACCATGTCGAAGTATTGTGTCATGAGCATCAGTGCTGTGAGCTCCGCGAATTTCATGGAACCATTCGCATCAAACCCGTCCATGCTTTGCTGAAATGCGGTAGCAATAGCTGACCGCTCTTGAGCCGTACCTACACCACGAAGGCGACTTGCTTCCGCTTGCGCTTCCGCCGCTGCAATCTGATGAATTTTCTGAATATCCCCGAGATGCTGCTCCACTTGACGGTTGTACCGTTGGTAGACTTGTTGGTTCATGGAATTACGAATATCGCCGCGCACATCGATATCTTCGAGCAGCACGTCGCATAACTCAAAACCGTAGTTGGCAAGTGTTTCAGCGAGGCTCTTGCGAATCGTTGAAGCGATGTGATCGCGCTCAGTGAAGATTTCATCAAGAGTCTTTTCAGGCAACAACCCTCGAAGATTTGCAATGACGTAACTTCGGATTTGATCCGCCGCACCAGTCATGCTGTAGTACGATCGGTGAACTTGTGAAGGAATGGCGCGATAAATAACAGCACATTTCACAAACACAGAAGCTCTGTCCTTAGACACCGCGTTGAGCTCACAGCGAAGGATCTGAACTTTGAGTGATTGCGCGCCTGACACCTTTTGGGCACATGGGTTGAAAAAAGTGAGGCCGGGAGGGACCACGTCATCAAACTGGCCTCCTACCTGCTCCATAATACCTGCGCTTCCTTGGGGCACCAGCACCCAGCAGCAACAACATGTAGTCATTTCCTTCTGGTGCTCCTCCTATTTCTTACTAAAGATCTGTCTCTTTTTCACTTCTCGGGGAGGGCACGTGTTGATCAAAGAGGTTGCAAAACGATCACATGTGAAGAACAAGAAGAAAAAAAATTATGGTTGGCTAGAGAGGATGTGATTGGTGTGTAATGTGTACAAAGTCGTAGTGATGGGACGTACAAAAACTGTGTGATTTCCAGAAGGGCGTCCTTCATCAAATGTTGTTTGACGCCGTGTACACGCGTCTCGGCCCACTACCCGCACCACCACGCGACAACAGGGCCGCCTGGAGAACATCCCATTGATTTTGTAGCGTAGTGTTGGTGGGCGCCGCCAACTCCACGACGGGCATTGGAGGTAAACTGCTGGTGGGAGCCACAGGATGTACTGACAGATGTTGTTGTTGCTGTGGTTCTTCTGCGGCGGCGCCGCCTGCGTCCTGAGGTGGCACAGCGCTGTCGTCAACCTCGATGGAAGGCCGACGCTGGGCTTGTTGTGACACATTTGCACGTTGTGGGGAAGCAGACAGATGCGCTTGAGTGCTGCTGTTACCATGAACAGAGGTTTTTGACCGCTGGCGTTGGAAACCACGGAACACAGCTGCAGGAGGAAGCGCCACGTTACTTATCTCTTTGTCGCTTGTAGAAGTGGACACCACAACCGCTACAGATGATGCAGTTGTCGTTGTGGTTGTGACGAGTGGCGCGTTGTTGTTGCTGTTGTGTTGGAGTTGTCGTTGGTTGGACGCTAAACTGTCTTGACGAGACATTCGGGAAACGTCAGAGACCATACTGTCCCGGCGCATAAGTCCAGAAGTTGCTGAGGAGACAACAATTCCGGGTGCATGCAGATTATAGTGTTGTTGGTGTTTCTGATGATGATGATTCGCATGCACTTCATAAGAATGGTGATGTTCCACTGGCTGCGCATCGAACTCACCAGTGTCGCCTTGCATAGGTTGTTGTTGTTGTTGATGGAATGGCACAGCCGCGTCGTCCATCGAGGGGTCGGTTGTGAGTGAAGAAAACGAAGATGATCGCAGGGACTGAGGCGCGTTTGTGTTGGGAACTCGGACCACCAGTGAGCTGCTGGCACTGTGCTGCTTGTTACGTGTCGTTGCGAACTCTCCCTCGTCTTCATAAAGTTCTCCAAGATCGTGAGCTTCCATCATCCGTTGTATCGCCTCTGAGTGGCGCATTGCCACACCAACAAATGTCTTCACATCCGGTGACGAGCCTCCACCACCACCTGCACCGCCTCCACTCACACTGCGTCCGTGATGGTGATGATGCTGATGATGATGCGGATGATGATGCGGATGTTCTCCAGCTGCAGACTCCAACGTGCGGAGGCGGTCTTGCAGTTGTTCGATGCGACGTTTCCTCTCACGGAACAGCAACTGGCGGCGTGACTCTGTGTTATTCATCATCGCACGATGCAGCTGGAGGCCAAGCTCCGCGGCGCGATGAATGTCCTCGTTTTCTTCGCTGTCTGAAGATGCTGGCGTGTCCCGTACGGGCCGTGGTGATGTTCGAACTCCAACAGGACTAATGGTCCCTCGCACACCACTAGTGGCCGCTGCTGTCGCCTCTTGCTGTTCAAGTTTCCCAAACATCTTCAGAGCATGCTCCGTTTCTCGTACATTGCGCTCCGCCTTCGCTTGAAGTTTTCGAAAGACTTCCAATTTCTTCTTGGCAGCTTTGTCCATCACTTTACGATCAACGAATCGAGGCTGCAAGGCAACGGCGGCTTCTGACGGGGTTGATGCAGTCGACGACGCACCATCCTCATCGTCGTTGCTCGTATGTGAACGGAAACCTGGTGCCGCTTCTTGTGGTGGGGAGCGATTCCCAGAAGAGCGAGGCTTTTGTGACGATGCTTTCGCGCTTCCGACAGCTGGTGGTGGGGCTGCACTGTGCTGCGCGGCCTTGGACGACAACGGCGGTTGTAATGAAAGACTGCCAGACACCCCAGCCACCGCTGCTGCATCAGGAGCAGCTCTTTGTCGATTCCACTTGCTGCCCAACAACAGAGGCGATCCTGTTTTGGTGTCCACGCGCAGAGAATCATGACGCTCAATATCCTTATCAGCAGCAGATTGGGGAGAGTACATGTCCCATCTCATTAACTTACTGTTGCGCTCCGCGTCCGTACGTGGGCGAGTAAATTCCACCGTGTGAGTTGTTTCCGCGACAGATGCTGTGAAGTTGAGCTCTTGTCGCAGGTGGTCGACTTCTTCCCGCAGTGCTGCGATGTAGTGATACACGTCGTCGTCATGTTCATGGCCACCCTCTGCAGCAATTGCCCGCGACTGCTGCTGCTGAGGGGTTGGCTTGTAGTTGAAGGGGGATTCTTCAGGGTCGAGTGACTTAGATGGCGAGGCGACGTACAAGTGAGGGGGAAAGAGGCCCCCAGCCCCATTGTTCACTGGCGTGGGAAGGCTTCGGCGAACCATCCCCGCACGATCCGTCGGCGCCGCCAGCAGCCGCTGCACTTTCGTGCTTGCACGTTGCCAACCAAGCTGCACTTTGGTCATTTCCATAAAGAACACTGTATCAAGGGACGACATCACAATCCATTGTGTGCCGTAGACACACGACAGTAGTTTCTTGGAGGACCACTGGGGCACGCAGAACTCCATCCGTTGCCACGACCCTCTGCGAACACTCCACATCCAGCAGTCCGTAGTGGTGACCACTGCACCAAATCGGTTGATGGTGAACCCACCAAAGACAATGAGTTCATCACAGCAGCTCTCTGCCACGTGAAGTGCGCGAGGGACTGGGCCTGCGTCTTTGGGAGGAATTTCGTACTGCTGCCACTGCCACGTGTCGATCGTGAGAATGTGGACGGTGTTGGAAAGAGACGCGACGGGAGGCTCGTCGGAAGTGTAGTACGCACCAGAGGCTGCGGCGCCGTTGCTGCTACCCCCGCTAGGCGCGCCAATGGAGCGCCAATCCGCCTGTGCGACATCGCAACCACCAAAGAAAAGAATGTGTGTGTTGCTGTACATCGACGCTGAGTGTCCCCAAATCACAGGGCTTTGCGGGTCAAACATTTCAATTCGTTTCCACGTCCTGGACATCGGGTACAACACAAATAAATCATAGAACCCCTCTCCCCGCAACTCATGAAACTGTCGAGATGTCAGCACGCGGTTGGTAAGATTTCCTTGCGGCGTTCCAGCAGGGATTGGTTTTCCACCAAGGACCACCATCTCCTTTCCTCCTTTAAGCGCAGTCATCGTATGATGCGAACGGTTCAACGGGACGTCGTCGAAGGTGTCTAAGCAGCTCCATTCGTACGTGTCGAGGTTCAGCTCATAATAATTGACGCGAGCTGGGTGGCAGTAGTGGTCGGACACCATCAACTCCCCGCCGCACATGGCGAGGTACCCGTTGCAGTGAGCGGCGGCGTGGAAGTACCGTGGGGGAGGCACGGTTCCTACACAAGGGATCTCGGTCCATGTGGCAGAGGGGAGGTGCAGTCGCCAAACTCGGTCGGCTGCAGAGCCACCGTACACAATCACATTATCGTCACAGGCGGTGCACGAAAGGCCATCGACAAAGGCAACGCTGGTCGGGTCGAATGTGACAGGCTCCTGATGCGCGGGTGGAGGCATTCTCTTGTCGTCACCTTTCTCAAAGAATACATATAACACGAAAAGAAGTTGTGGATCGCGTATTTGCAAAGTAACTTAGCTGCAGTCAACTTCTCATCCTTTCTCATTCTTTTGTAATTGTAAACTTGTAGTGTGCCGGATCGTAGAACCTCCATTTTCGATCTCAATTGCTTTTTTGTTGTCGTTGCTTCTTCATTCCTCAACTCACATCAAAAGAAGTCGTAATATCTCAAATTAAGCATCACCTTCTGCTTGCTGCTGGAGCTCCTCCGCAGCAGCTTGTGCGTCAGCTTTCATCGAGATGGATGCTTCCCTTTTAAAGTGAGACAATAATTCAACGCAGTGCTCGTCCGGGTCACCATAATTCGCCGATGCGTCCTTCACCTGACCATATTCATCTGCCTCCCACACCTCAATATACTCGCCGTGACGATGGATGACGTACATCCTACCATCGTCGTCTCGCACCAAACTTTGGGGGTAGTACTCGGATTCCACAATAGGACCATCCTGCGTGAACAGCGACGGCGACGTGCCGTCCTTCACCACGGGGACAGGGTGAAGAGGCTGCGGTGAGGAAGAAGACGACCTATGCTCACCAACGACGCTCACGTCGGAAATAGCGCATGACTGTCGACTTACATTACCATGTTTCCTATCCACTAATGTGTGATGTTGTCGTTGCACGACTTCTACTCGTCGGGAGTGCAAATTACTTTCTGCGACAGAACGTGATTTTTGTTGGCGCAAACGTTTGCGCTGCATGATCAGTATTCTCGCTACGTGAGCCAAGGCAATGAGGCAGGCGACTGCTAACACACTTTTGTAATGCCTGCGAAGAAGGCTAACGACAAAGCGAAGCGCTCGGGCGACGGGAGTGGGGACCTCAACAGATCCGCCACTCGACACTACTAGGGCAGCTGACGACGCTGCAGCGTCGCCGCGTGAGGTTGCGGCCGGTCCACGTCTCGGCGGGGACACTGAGGTTGACGGACTAGACGTCGCGGTAGCACTGGCACCAGAAGTACTGAGCAACACAGGAGACGCAAAGAATTCTCGGACAGCTCGAAGCAATGCGTCCATTGCGCTCTGACAAGACCCCCTCGAAAATGCGATCTACTCTAAGACTGTCTTTGAACGCTTCCCCGCAAAAAAAAAAAAATGAACTGGAAAGAAAACTGTGAAACGAGAAGGCAGACGAGCAGTCATCGGATCTCTGCTCAATTGAATTGTCAACACGCAACAAAGAAATGGACAAGAGAAAACAAATGACACTCACACAGCGGCAGCCCAATACCGATTGTGAACTTTGAGGTTCAGTAACGAACTGGACGGTTCGATTGCGTCGTGAGTAAGTCCATGACAACACGTATGTCCTCCAACATAACAATACGCTCTTCTGGTGTCAATGCGCCAAACGAGGCAGCAATGGTATTCATATTCATCGCAACAATTGTCGCCGGCGCCGCCGTGGCGGCCAAAGCAATTTGTCGAAGACTTCCACCGGTCAGTGTCGCGAAGACGCCCCCAGCAACTGCGCCTGCCATCGCAAGCCAATAGTGCTCTGGAGGAACACGTTGGGCGAGCTCACCGAAGAAAGAAGACCAGGCATTCGTGAATACATCACGGGGGTTGCTACGTGATGCACCCGTAAATGATGCCCATGACGATGATGATGGCTCTGAATGCCCTCCTCCTGCTCCTGCTCTATCGTAGCGCGCACGTTTGTCTTTATCGCTAAGAATTTCGTATGCCTCGGCGAGGTTGCGAAATTTTTCGGCCGCTTCGGCATCACCAATGTTCTTGTCCGGATGAAATCGAAGCGCTAGTCTTCGATACTTTGCTTTGATCTCTTCGTCGGAAGCAGTTTGCGGAAGGCCTAGCCGCTCGTATAGGTTGGCTGAGAATATTTGGTCCCCCATAATTCAGTGGCCTTGATCTCCACGCAAGGAAACAAACAAGAGCGGCTAAGGAAATATTTAGTGTGGTCAATGATCTTCCTTTTTTTGATTGTTGCCATGAGATAAAGAACGAAAGGTCTTCTTCTCACTAACCAACGGTGAATTAACTCACACAGTGCAGCATTATTTTCATTTCCGCAACTTTGACAAAAAACGAATTTGATAATGTACTACAGCATGTAAAAAGGGAATTCCATTTCCTCTTGGCGCAAAGAAGTAATAAAAATGAAACCGGATGGCAAACCAGGGTTTCTCTTTCCACCTGTGATTGCACCTTCCGGTGGCGTGCTGCTTTCGATTCTGTCCAATCAGACGCACAATTTTTGTGTGCGGAGTGCACCGTGAGACTGCCTGATGTGTGCGCTCTGTTGCCATTATTCATGCACACATTCATCCACACAAACTCATCTCGTCAGTGGCACTTGTTGCACTTCATCGTCGTCTTAGCGTGCTGCTGACATAGATCGAGGGGTATCAGGCTCCAGAGGCTCCACTGTGTCCATCGCCAGCTGTCCACCACCGTTGTTGATTGAGGCAAAGTATTGACACACCATCAACCAACAGTGATAGGTCTGCTCATCGAGACACAGGCAGTCAAGCGTGCGGCGCCTATCACCTCCTGAGAACACCAACGAAAATACAAAATTTGTTGGCAGCACAGACTTTTTCCCGCCTAGTGAGGGACCGGCGATGGTCTGGTTCGTGACAAGATGGCGCAGAAATTTGTTTCCAGGAGACTGGAGACCAGGAACAACGTCCGTGAGAAGAGCCAAGTGAAGGCGTTCTTTGAAGGAGGCAGCTTCGGCGTGAGTTGCCCACACCAAAAACGGCTCTGGGCGGTGCGTCAGTTCGTTCTCCACCAGTCGCATCGCTAAGAACCTCTCATGAGGCGGCCCTTGTCGACCATACTTAATAAGATACGTTCCGCGGAACAACAACCGGAAAGCATCTTGGCATTGTGGGGGCGGTTGCGGAATTCGCGGGATGCGGCGAGCAAACGCAATGCGCTCCGCCATATCAACAACGTGCACAACGTTTGGTAGCTGGTCGAGCGTCGTGACTTGTTGTTGCTGGAGGGCTGCCCCACCACCACCATTGTATCTTGGTTGCTGAGGATAACCACCACCACCACCACGATAGGCGCTGTATTGAGAGGAGCGCTGCGAGATGCTGTCCCACCGCTCATCATCGTCGTCTTGGTGAACAACCGCTGCATCGTATGGATCCGCAGCTGGCCTCCCACGAGGGTATGCGTTGCGATACGCAGACCCAGAGCGGCTGTTGGGTGTGGATCGAGCACTTCCACCACGCGCCATCGTGGCTGGGGACGCGTCGTGAGGCAGCTCGCCATCCCCGCCGTTTGGCCAAAACTCTCGACCACCATGCGGAAGTTGTAGTGGCTGCATCTGGCGAGGGGCGTGATGCTGCTGAGGAGATTGCACGCGGAACTGTGCCTGCTGCTGCTGTTGTTGCAATTGCTCGGCTCGCAGTTGATCTTCCATCCAGGCGTCTAACTGCGGAACTGAACCTTGGCGTTGCATCCTCATCTGACGCGGCTCGTCGTATCGTTCGTTTCTCATTTGACGAACCTGGCGCTTGGACATGTACCGTACCGGCGCGTACGCTTCACGGACCAACAGTGGGCTGACACGGGACGGCTCAATAAAGGTGGTCTCGCTGCCACCGATACTCACTCCTCGTCGTGCGGGAGGGTACTCTGCTGGAACGGATGATGAAGAGCCTTTTCGAGTTGCGCTGGCGTGGCGTCGTCGCTGGGGCGTCGTGGTGACCCACACCATCTGCCCAAGCGACTCTACCTCACGAGGAGGGCCTGCTGAAGGGGCAGCGGTGAGCCCACGGTCGTCATCGTCTTGTCCGTTATTGCTGTATCCGCGCTGATCGTCGTGCAAACGTTGCCACGGAGCCTGTGGAACAGGGGAGAAGGATGTTTTTTCCACGTACATGGAGGCGGGCGAAACTGGCGCGGTGCTTGTCGGTGATCGAACGGAATGCCCTGTGATGATCGCGTTGCTTGCTGCTGCAAATGGCAAAGGGCGAGGACCTCGTCGCTCAAAGGACGAAACTGGGGCCGAGGACAAACCAACATCGCTGGACGCGTATTCCGATGGGGCACCAGACTTCAAACCGCTGCTGCTTCCTCCTTGATATCGAAACTTGGGGGCAGTGGCTGATGCGAATTCATCGCCAGCATCGCCACTTTGAGTGACCGTGACTCTCTTTGTGATCGTTTGTCTGTTCGGAGACCGAGACACCACCTCGTGCACATAACCGTTCTCTGTGGGGTATCCTCGTGCTTCTGTTTCACTCTCCACGACACGTTCACGCTGGGTGGTGAGTTCTTGAAAGCGCTGCGCGATGGCTGACATCCCTTTTTACGTGATTTTACGTTCTCCGATTGGGCAAACAAACTTGGAACCAGAAAATTTAAGACTAATGTTTTCGTTGTGACAATCATTGATGTGTTAATTGAGGAATTGCAAACTCTCTTAAACGTGTGTGAACAACAACAAACAATTCAACTTTTTACTTCTCAGGCGCGAAGAGGTATGGGGATTGGAATACCATCTCGAATGCTGGGAGTGCGTCCAGCAGGAGGCCGTTTTCCTTTGCTTGCTCCTCGAAAAAGCGGAACAGCGAGTCGCCACGAGACTTCTCTGTGCCGGCTTTCCATGTAACGCCGCTAATAGCTGTTGTCTTACCATCAGGGTCCACCTCGCGGAACAACTCGGTGGTCTCAACAAACATATTGGTGCGCAGCTTCAGCACCACACGGCGGAATAAAATTCCGTCGCGCACTGTTGTCACCATCTTGAAAGACTCGATGGCACGGAGCAGCTTCGTGTCAGTAGTGCCGTTCAGGAACTGCTTCGTTGGGGCATCGGCGCTATCGAGAATTTGAGCCCAGTTAAGTTTGTCAACTAGCGGCTGGCGCTCCACGAGAAGCTTCTCAAGCTCCTCACGGAAGGGAATTGTCAGCTGCTCCTTTTTCTTCTCATATTCGGCATCAAGGGCGTCGTTGCGTTCGCGGCAGTCAACGAGGGCCTTAAGCACTTCGTCGGTGAACGCTTGAGTGGAGGCCATAGTGATCTTCTGTTGGTTTACACACACAAGACCAATAATCATAATAATGACGAAGATAATCCCCTTTCAAGTCGAAGGAGTGCCACATACTGGAAGAGTGACGTGATGAAACAATGAGATAACTGGAGAAAGTGATGGCAAGTATGTGTGGGTGCATCTAAACGTTTTCTAGCACAAAAGAAAGAAATAAAGAGATCTAGTGAAGGGTAGTATGAAAATGAACTTTTCCGTTCTCCCGCTTGGCGTTGTTTCCAACAAAATCACATCACGGAGAGATGCTCCATGCCAGGTGGTGGTGGTAGGTTGTAGCGGCTAATGAGCATATCGATCGTCCCCTGAACGCTGCTCAATTGTTCTCGCAACAGAGAGGTCGTTGTGATCGCGTTCATGAGGCCTCCCGCAGCTTGGGAGGGGGCACCACTCCCCCCTGACGACCGAAACGGCTGGGAAAAACCGTGAGGAGACTGCTGTGCTCCACCACCACCGTTGTTGTGGAAACGGTACATCAATGATGCAAAAATGGGATCGGTGCCATACATTTGTTGCTGCTGCCCATGACCACCGCCGCCGCCACCACCAACGTAATTGCCGGAACCAACACCACTGTGCGTACAACCAGCGTATTCAGGTGTGTGCCCATAGTAGTCTACGTAGCATTGATGGCATTGAAGCACTCGGGGATCAGGGTCCGTTTGGCAGGATGCATTTTCGATGGTTTGCGTACCTCTGTCAGCGAGCATGACATCCACCTCCTCCATGTGGTCTGGGATGGACCCACGGCGACCCCCTCGGGTGGCACCCAAGTCAAAACTATTTCTCATGGAAGGCACAACCGGAGGAAGCAGACCGCCTGACGTGAAGCTTTCATCAGAAGTAAACGGACCACCGGCGAGTTGACTTCTCTTTGCCGCTGCCAGTGCAGCTGATTCCGCAACGGCTTGCACGGTGGTAGCTCCAAGGGTTGCCTTCATTCGTTCTCGCAGCTCTTCTTGTTTGCGCCGTCGTTCTGCCGCTTCTTGAAAACGTGCAGAGTGAGCGGTCGAAGCGGCCGCGTGTTTTGGGGATTCCGATTCAGGAATGGTGATGGATTGAGAGGAAGGAGAACGGTCCGGTGTTCGAGACTTTCTACGGACGCCAAGATTCTTTGGTCGTGGAGTTGCAGGCTTCCGTGCAGGACCTGAAGCGATGGAGTCGTCGTCATCAGATGACGCAAGCCACTCACTTGCTGATTTCATTTAAAATTCTCTCTCCACGCTTTCACACCTTCGAAGCTAAGATGAACAAAGTAAAATTGGATAAGTCAACTGCACTTGCCATCATCTTGAAATGATACGTTCAGTTTCCAATGGGGAGTCGCATGCTGCATAGAAACAAACAAAACAAAACAAAATGGGACAGCGGGAGAGAGGATCACTGTGTCGTACCAAAGAAAGCCACTGCTGGGCGGCTAAGGACTAGATGTACCGAAAAGAGCTTTTTACCGGTGGCAACGCTTTTTTCTCTCTCTCTGACACTTTCAAATATTTTCGTGACGAATCGTTTCCATTTCTTGTTTTTTAGAACTTCTTAGTTCCAAAGCCCACCCCAAGAACAATAGCTGCGGCAATCGCTGCGACTGCGCACAGAGCTACGTATTTCTTCCAGGGCTTCGACTCTGATGTCTTGAACAGCAAGAATGAAATCCATCCAAGCTTTTGGTCTGTGTACGGTGGGTAGCGGAGCTCATTTGCTACCTCGAGCGAAAGCTTGCGACGCATGACAGATTTCTTGTGCGTAAATTCATCGAATGTGTGCTTGCCGTGGTACGCACCCATACCACTGTTGCCAACACCACCGAACGGAAGCCCCTCGACACCAGCATGCATGAGAGTATCATTCACCACGACGGCACCGGAGGAGGTCATCTCCGTGATCGTGTTGACGAACTTGGAGTCCCCGGAGAAAATATAAAGCGCTAACGGCTTCTCACGCGTGTTGATAAAGTCAATCGCCTCTTGCATCGTGTTGTACGGCACAAGTGGGAGGAGCGGGCCGAAAATTTCATCGGTCATGAGGGGATGAGTCAAGTCAACATCATCGAGCACTGTCGGCGCTATGAAACGAGTTGCTGGATCGGTCTCACCACCGACCACCACCTTTCCACCCTTCATCAGTGCCGTCACGCGCTTGAAGTGCATGTCGTTCACAATACGAGCATAGCTTGCGGAAGCTTTTGGGTCGTCTCCAAGAAACTTGACACGGGCCTTCTTGATCGCTTCGATGAGGGCAGCCTTGACGTTAGGCTTCACAAGGATGTAGTCCGGGGCAATGCACGTTTGTCCCGCGTTGACGGTTCGGCCCCACAAAATGCGTTGTGCCACGACATTCAAGTCGCCGCACGTGTCATCCACAATGGTGGGCGATTTGCCTCCAAGCTCCAGTGTGACGGGTGTCAAATTCTTTGCGGCTGCCGCCATCACAATGCGGGCCACGCGATCGTTGCCAGTGTACATAATGTGGTCAAAGCGCTGCTCAAGCAGTGTGGTGGTCTCTGGGATCGCGCCATTCACCACCGCGCAGATTTCACGCGGCACATAGTCGTTGAGGTGATCCGCGAGGTACTGGGCGACGTGCGGGGAGACCTCACTAGGCTTCAGCACGACGGTGTTGCCTGCCGTCACCGCTCCAATCGCGCCAACAAGGGTCAGTTGGACTGGGTAATTCCAAGCGCCAATGATGAGAATCACACCCTTCGGATCGCGTTGGATGACACAATCCTCAATCAGTTGAATGCCCTCAAGATGCGCCTTGGTGGGCTTCATCCAGCTCTCCAAACTATCGATGCCGCTGATGGCTTCGTTCCGCGCCATTGCGATTTCTGTCACTTTTGTCTCAAAGGGGTGCTTGCGGAGATCGGCAGTGCAAGCCTCGCACAGGCCCTCCTCGTGCTCATTCAAGAATTTCACAAACTGACGAAGCACATGCTTTCGTTGGGAAATGGTGCGCACCAGGTTATTTTGGAACCCACGGCGGCAACGTTCTACGGCGTTAGAAATTTCCCCGACTGCGGTGGATCGAAACGCTGCGGTAACCATCAGTTCTTTGGATATTTGTATGTTCACGTTTTTCCTCCGATTGACTCGATATGCTGAAAGAATCCCAAAAGAAAACAAAACCAAATGCGAAACTTCCTCGAACAAAACAACGCAATGACAATGGCAAAAAGCAAAATACTAATGAAAGCGTGGGGATGCTGGAATCGTATCGCCATTGTGATGGTGTGGGGGTCTACTACTTCGGTGGCTCACCTGTATCGCAAATAAAGCCACGCGCTAGTCTACTTTAATAGTTCTTTTTTTTGTTGTTGAACGAGTCAACTGCGCAGCAAGCTTGCCTCCTCCTACATCATAACGCACCCATCCTCCTTCTCTTGGTCTCTAAGGAGAGGTGGCTGCTGAATGTGCTGAGGCACAGGGGCAGCTGGGTGTTGTACGATGGATGCAGTGACGGTGCCGTCTACAATCTCAAGTTCTGCTTTGGAGAGCTGCACACCAGCGAGATCTGCAGCAATGCGCTGGAACATGGAGTTCACCTTGTCTCCTGACTTCGCTGACACTGCAAAGGGAACTAATTTTTGATCCGTAGCGAAGGCCAAGTGCTTCTCTGGTTTCACTTGCCTATTGATCAAGTCCATTTTATTCGCCACCAGTGACTTGTACGGCTGTTGTGGTGCATCTTTGAATGCATCGGTGACGCTTTGCAGCCAATCTTCCACATTCTTAAAAGACTCTGCATTCGTTGAATCGTACACGAAGCACACCGCATGGCATCCGTGAATGTATTTGCTAAGCATTTTCCCGCCAATCTGCTGACCACCGATGTCCCAAATGTGCAACGTGACGTGGACATCGCCGGGAAGCACGACGTTCTTGGAAAAGAAGTCCAGACCGATGGTTTGCTTGTAGCTTCCCATGAAACCACCTTCGCAGTAGCGGTTGATTAGCGATGTCTTGCCTACTGCACCATCGCCCATAATCATGACTTTGTACTGAAGGTGCTCATTATCTGAGTCACTACCGCTATCCATCGCCATATGTTGTTGTTGTTGCTGCTCTGATAACTTTTTTTTAAATGTGGTTGTATCGACGTGTCAAACGACAAAGCAAACAAGATCATTCAAAAAGCGAAATGCAAAATATCTTCCTCAGTGAGCTACTTTTGGTTTTTGGCGACATTACAAAAATAAAACGCAGCGACTCAAGAAAAAGAGCTGAGTACAATCGATACCGAATAGCCACGCACAAAAACCAAAGAGCCTCGAGTCATTCTTTGCTCTTTCGATTTTTTTTTTTTTCCCGCTATCCATCGCCATATGTTGTTGCTGTTGCTCCTCTGATACCTGTTTTTGTGGTCGATGCGTCAAACGACAAACCAAACAAGATCATTAAAAAGCGAAACCCAAATATTTCCTCAATGAGCTCCTCTTGCTTTCTTGGCGACAGTACAAAAATAAAACACAGCGACTCAAGAAAAATAGCTGAGTACAATCGATACCAAATAGCCACGCGCAAAAACCAAAGAGCCTCGAGTCATTCTTTGCTCTTTCGATTTTTTCCCCCGTTGTTGTTATCTGCGGATGCTTCCAGATCGAGACGATAGTCCTCCAGTACTCCTATCCGGAACATTGTTGATGGTGACCGACGACACGGAGCGGCGTTTCACAGATGATGGGCGGCGCTGCTCTGACTGAATGACTCGTCGACATCGTTGAGAGGCCTCCAGCATTTCATCGGCCTCGCACCACTTCCCGTCGGACAACATAATCGCGTTCACCACGGCATCGTAGTGGTTCTCGAACAGATCGTACACCACTGCGAAGTATTTCAGCTGCCGCAACAGAGCGTTCGCTGCAGACCCGTCCTCCTCGTAGTGCCGATTCCGCATGAGCTGCACCGCATCGTGGAACGCGTCGTACAACTTTTGTTGCCTCCACTGGTTGCTCTGCTCAGAGAATGCAGCGTACATCGAGTACTGAGGATCCCCTCGGATGGTATCCACCGTTTCGCTGATTTCGTCCAAGTCATCGTACAAATTGAGAAGACGAGCTTTCAGGATAAGAATGGTGTCACGGAGGGACAACACGTTTCGGACAGGTCGTGTTGCATCCCAGATCATTGCCTCGGTTTCGTTGTGTTCCGGCCTTGAACCACTGGTGATCATAGCCTGGCTGGGGTCACGGAGTGACTCAGCTTCGCTCTGACGCAGTGCGTAAGATAGTTTCTCCGTCTTGCGAAGTTCTTCTCGAAGAGCATCGCGATGGGTTTCGAGATCACGTCGCTCAGATTCAAGTTTGTTCTTGGGTGAGCGATTTTGGAGATCTGACTGAAGACTGCGTGAGACGAAATCATCTCGTAATTTTTGTTCCCAATCGCCCTTTTCAAGCTGTAAGCGAGACAGCTGCGCAGCTGAGTCCCTAAAATTGTCTTCTGCAAGTTGTAAACTGTGTTCTTCGCTAAGGAGCTGCTTCTGAAGTAACTGCAAACGATCAGTTCGAGCTTTTTTCAGCTCTTGGCGCTCCTTTTCAGCTGCGTCAGCGTGCTCATAACATTCGAGTTGCTTATTTTCCTCGGTGCGGAGCGCTGTCTCGACACTGGCGCATTCATGAAAGAGTGAGCTTGTGTCCGCCAGCACTCTTCTCTCATGGCTTGCCTGCCACAGTTGCTCCTCATTGCGAATGGCATCTTCTAGTGCGGAGCACATCGCTGCTCGCTCAGTGCGCTGATCGTTCAATAATCGTCCCTCGAGGACTGAGTGTTCCAAGTCGGCTTCCAATTTTGAGATGAGCATCATCGAGGGCTCCATAAGACTTCCTCGTGGGTCCAACACGGTGCCCCGACTTTGGGACGTTGAACCGACGATGTCGCTCTTGCGCAATTTGAGCCTTTGCTCCAGTCGGCGAATCTTCGAGGCAACATCTGAGAAACGGTTGTCAATGTCTCTGCGATTGCGAATGTGACCATCAACGCGCTCTGACATGGCATCATGTGCGTTCACCAGCGCATCGACACTCCGTCGCAGGTCTACTCGGGAATTCGATCGGCGAGATAAGGATCCAGGCGAAGAGGGTGATTTCTCGTGCGAAGACGTTGCCAAAGCCGAGGACGCTCGTCTCGCGTTAGGCGAGAGTGAGTTCATGGGAGAGCGAGAGATAGGGAGGAGTGTTCTTTGCATGGTGTTATCAAGAGAGGAAACAAAAGTCAAAAGTGTATGGGATCATACCCATATGATCAAAAATATTCGATGCTGATAAAAAATAACTACTATTGAAAAGAACATTCTATCACTTCACACTTCACAAACGCCACGCGCCAAGGACGTTTGCCATCACAAGGGCCGCAGCCGGGACTACATGCCACGTGTAACTACTACCGCTGTTGTAACAGGGGTAGTCATCGGTACTGAATGCCGGGAAGGGGTCACAGAACTTACTCACATCGATTCCATTGGGGATCACCGGCTGGCCATTGAGCAGCTTCGCTCCGTTGCACTGTTTGTAAATGTACTGGCATGCCTGTTTGCAAGGCCTGATGGTTAAATTCCTCCAATCCCAGACGTAGTTTTGGACATAGGCATCTAAATCGACTTGCTGAAGATACTGCTTCGCGCTAGGTGAGCAACGACCGCATTGCTGGAAGTGAACAATGGTGATAAAACAATCCCAGTCATCCGTGCCAGAGACGTTGACAGATTTTAGCATGTCGACCTCGTCTTCCATCTCGCAACACGTCGCGGAGCGGAACGGGCACCATCGACATTCGTAGCAGTATCGAGGTTCCCCTTGCCATCGCGAGAATGGGCACGTTGGCAGTGAAGAGATGTTCACGGAAGCTGCATCGGCAAAAACGGTCAGAAAACAAAGGCAGCAACAAAATATGGAAACGCACAGTGCGAGGAGATGATTGGCGCGCATTTGGTGGGTTGTGACTGTGTGAGATTCCACAGGACTACGATGGATCGATACTTTTTCTCCTTGCAAAATAACAAAAAGACTAGACGACGTCACTTGTTTCCCTCCGATGAGCAAGAGTGAATATCAATATTCGTTTGACTTGTTATCACCTCAACGACCAAAACAAATAATATGAGAGGGACTGAGATCCCGATACGCTGCTCCACATGGTGGTACCATCGGTTGCGTTGAGTGAGGTGAGGTTGCCTGCTCCTGTCGATGACGACCCGACG
>CYKH01002246.1:0-23445 GCA_001460835.1 Bodo saltans | reverse complement strand
ACAGGGTCCGTTTCCACCATATTATTATTCAACTCTTAGATATGAGAGAAAATCTGGTGCTACCTGAGAGAAAAAGGAAAAAGAAAAAAAAATGATTTTCCAGAAATGTATGAATGCATTTTCAACAGTTTTTTTTTTTGGATTGTTTTGGTCGTGAGGTGTGAAAGAAGAGACAACAATCTTTGCATTATCGGCATATGTTCAAAGGGGTTTGTTACTCTCAGCAATGCAACCGACGCTAATTTGCTCTGGACTCAATCGACTCACCTTCACGACAGCTCACTACTCCGAAGCCCAATAGCGGAGGAATCATCGCTCCGCGTCGTTCGAGAAGCGTGACTTTTTATTTCACAATTATTTTTTTTTTTTGATCCGTGCAATTTTCTTAAAATGTTGGGTAGATGAGGGTCTCAATTGGGTATATAGAGTTTGGTAGAGTTGAGTAGAGTTGCAACTCTATATACCCGTTCGGCAATTCTGAAAATGCCGATCGAGGATATATATATGAGGTAAAACTCTATATATGGTATATACCCGATCGGATTATGCCAATTTACTTCGAAACAAAACAACAATAACACAAAAACAATACGACCTTCTTCGTATCAGTGAGGCCCGGAAAAAACTGGATTTGGACAAGGCCAAAATTCATCGTCATTTCAATTTTCGTGTGCGAAAGGAAAAAAAAAGAAAAAAAAGAAGTAATCAAGACGTTTTGCGGGCATGAACAACACCACGCTTATAAAGCTCTTTGATACTGCGATTCATCTTCTTTGTCAAGCGTTGGGTCCGAGGTGCAGGTGTGCCGTGTCCATTGACGTAGCAATAGCCTGCACCCACAGGACGAGGGCATTCACGAAGACTACTGAAGTTGGTTCTCACTGGGGGTTCACCGGTGTCAACAGTAGAAAACTGAATCAACCATAGCGGAACGATCAGAGCCTCGTCGAAAAACACGCAAATGTTTCCGCAGTCCTTCATCGTCGTGTACTGCGGCCCGACTAGGGCCAAGCAAACAAACATCTTGTCGGTGTCAGTGTAGCCACGAGAATACGCAGAATCCTTCGCAGCATAAATACCAACACCGTAGGAACTCCCGTTGACAACACGCACCCCACTTCCGGAGTTGGGAACACGCAGGCCTTGGCTTCCAATAGGACCGATGTTAGGATGCCTCGTTCCGTGAAACATAATCATCGGAACGAATGAAGGAGGGGACTCTTTCCACTTGTCAATGAAACGCTTCTCGCATACGCGATTGAGAACTGGGGCATAATTCGTGACATACATCGCGGAAAGGCGAGTCTTGGCGAATACCTTCTCTGCGAAGTCATCACCCATCAGCGTTTCCAGTGTGCCTGGAATGAGCTTCTTCTTGTTCAGCTTCGAAGGGCGTTTTGGGCGGCGGTTAGTGGAGCGGTTATTTGGGAGGCGCTCGCGATCAAACGCATCAAGCCGTGAAACAAGACCAAGTTCCTCCAGTGACGAGCGACTTTCCCACGTTGGCTCCCGGTACCACTTCCACTTGCATAGGTACTCGTAGCTTGCGTTCGTTTCCGCCTCGCCGTTCTCGCTGTACTCTCGATGCACAGCTTTCGTGCCCCGCCGCTTCAGAAAGGCTTCTAGTATCCATTCATCCTCACCGCCGTTGTCGCTGTACTCGCGGGAGAAAGTCGCAGGTCCCATCATTTCACTATCAAGATCATCAGAAAGGCTTCTAGTATCCATTCATCCTCACCGCCGTTGTCGCTGTACTCGCGGGAGAAAGTCGCAGGTCCCATCATTTCACTATCAAGATCATCCGTCGCCGCCGCTTCGCTTTCCTCCTCAGCTCCCTCTTCTTCGTCCTCGTCCTCGTCCTCATCGCTTGTGTTAAATTCACAGTTGAGATTGTCGAGGCGAGCGCGCAGCTCTTCGCACTCCCGCATCCCCTCCAGGTACCACTCGTCGGTGCCGTCGTGCACAACGAGCTCGTCGCCGAACGTTGCGGCCACTGCCATCGACGCCTCTTCGTTGGCTGGGATGACATTTCCGTCACTGTCGATGCAAACGTAATCATCGTCAGATTGCTGCGACATGCGAAATACTGAACCTGATGAAAGTTGTTGTGACGGCTTTCTTAAAGATGATTCTTAGAAAGGTTGATGGAAGAACAGTATTACGGCATGTTGAGATGAAAGGGACCCGTCAAACTAACAAGGAAAGTATTCTGCGAGCGACTAACAAAAAAGTGCGAAAAAGAAATGAGACTTAGATTCGATGGAATTGAAAAAAAATGAGCTGCTACACGATTCTTTGAACGTTGCTGCTAAGATGTCTTCTTCTTTGCGGCAACAACGCCGCGCTTGTAGAGCTCCTTCACCCCACGAGGGAGTTGACGAATCATTTTCTTTGTCAGTGGCCTTGCGGCGTGCACGACGGCTTTGTCGCGGGCAACAATCCCACGACCACCACCACCACCAACATCACCAACATCCGGCGCAATATGTTCACCGATGAGCTTGTGAAGGGAAACCCTCACAGGAGTGCTAGCTGCGGTCGAAGCCATCTTGTACCGCACCACCCACAGGGGCACAATTAGTCCTTCGTCAAAAAAGACACAAATGTCGCCACAGTCGCTCATCGTTGTGTACTCAGGTCCAATGAGAGCAAGGCACACAAACATCATCTCACAATCTGTGTATGACGTTGAATAGATACAATTCTTAGCTGCGTAAATCCCGACACCGTGGACACTTCCATTCTCAACTTTCACGCGACCGTTAGCTGAAGGAACCACGAAGCCTTCACGAGCGATTGGTCTGAAATTTGGCCTGCGCGTCCCGTGGAAGACGAATCTTGGGCAATGCGTTGTGCTTGATTCTTTCCAGCGAGCTATGAAGCGAGACTCCAGGCGATCGTTGCCGACAGCCGCATAGTGACTCACAAGCAGGCCGTATTGGTACATGTTGGTCATCACTTTCGAGACGAAATCTGGTCCCATTAAGGACTCCAACGTACCAGGCAAGCTGAGCGCTCGCTTTAGTCGCGCCTCACCACGGTGGTTCATCGGGCGCATCCGTTGTTCTCGTCGCTTGTCGAAGGCGTCAACGTGAGAGACGAGTCCCATCTCTTCCAACGCGGCACGGGGCTCCCACGTCAGCTCGCGGTACCACTTCCACTTGCACAGATATTCAAAACAGGATGCGGTCGTCGCGAGCAGCACTCCATTGTCATCGTAGACGTTCTCCTGGTGTGAGCAACGTTTCGCCGTGCGGCGGCGTTCTGCGATGTATTCGAACACCCATTCGTCGTCGCCAGTGTTATCACTGTACTCGCGAGAGAATGCAGCGTCCATTCCATCGTGGCCGTCATCATCGTCATCGGAAACATTACCGTCAACATCATCACCATCGCGAGACGTATGATCTTCGGATTGAGTAAGAGCGTCGAGGCGAGCGCGCAGCTCCTCGCACTCCCGCATCCCCTCCAGGTACCACTCGTCGGTGCCGTCGTGCACAACGAGTTCGTCGCCGAACGTTGCGGCCACTGCCATTGACGCCTCTTCGTTGGCTGGGATGACGTTGCCGGCATCATCAACGCAAAGATAATCATCGTCAGATTGCTGCGACATGCGAAACACTGAACCTGATGAAAGTTGTTGTGACGGCTTTCTTAACGATGATTCTCAGGAAAGGTTATTGGAAGAAGGAATAAAATTACTGCATGTTGAGATGCAAGGAACCCGTCAAACTAACAAGGAAAGTATTCTGCGAGCGACTAACGAATAGGTGCGAAAAAGAAATGAGACTTAGATTCGATTGTATAAAATGGGCTGCTACACGATTCGTTGAACGTTGTTGCTAAGATGTCTTCTTCTTTGCGGCAACAACGCCGCGCTTGTAGAGCTCCTTCACCCCACGAGGGAGTTGACGAATCATTTTCTTTGTCAGTGGCCTTGCGGCGTGCACGACGGCTTTGTCGCGGGCAACAATCCCACGACCACCACCAACATCACCAACATCAGGTTCGTTCGGCGCGGTATGTTCATCGATGAGCTCATGAAGGGAAACCCTCACAGGAGTGCTAACCGCCGCGGTCGAAGACATCTTGTACCGCACCACCCACAGGGGCACAATCAGTCCTTCGTCAAAAAAGACACAAATGTCGCCACATTCGCTCATCGTTGTGTACTCAGGTCCAATGAGAGCAAGGCACACAAACATCATCTCACAATCGGTGAATGACGTTGAATAGACACAGTTCTTTGCGGCGTAAATCCCGACACCATAAACACTTCCGTTCTCAACTTTCACACGACCGTTAGCTGAGGGAACCACGAAGCCTTCACGAGCGATGGGTCTGAAATTTGGCCTGCGCGTCCCGTGGAAAACGAATCTTGGGCAATGCGTTGTGCTTGATTCTTTCCAGCGAGCTATGAAGCGAGACTCCAGGCGATCGTTGCCGACAGCCGCATAGTGACTCACATGCAGGCCGTCTTGGTTCATGTTGGTCATCACTTTCGAGACAAAATCTGGTCCCATTAAGGACTCCAACGTACCAGGCAAACTGAGCGCTCGCTTTCCACCACGGCTGTTCATCGGACGCATCCGCTGTTCTCGTCGCTTGTCGAAGGCGTCAACGTGAGAGACGAGTCCCATCTCTTCCAACACGGCTCGGGGCTCCCACGTCAGCTCTCGATACCACTTCCACTTGCACAGATATTCAAAACAGGATGCGGTCGTCGCGAGCAGCACTCCATTGTCATCGTAGACGTTCTCCTGGTGTGAGCGACCTTTCGCCGTGCGGCGGCGTTCTGCGATGTATTCGAACACCCATTCGTCGTCGCCAGTGTTATCACTGTACTCGCGAGAGAATGCAGTGTCCATCCCATCGTGGCTGTCGTCGTCGTCATCGGAAACATTGCCGTCAGCGTCATCGCCATCGCGAGAAGTATGATCTTCGGATTGAGTAAAAGCGTCGAGACGAGCACGCAGCTTCTCGCACTCCCGCATCCCCTCCAGGTACCACTCGTCGGTGCCGTCATGCACAACGAGTTCGTCGCCGAATGTCTCGGCCACTGCCATTGACGCCTCTTCGTTGGCTGGAATGACGTTGCCGGCATCATCAACGCAAAGATAATTATCATCGTATTCTGACATGTTTGTATTGAAATCTCTTTCATTGGGGGAAAATAACACACAACTCAAAAATAATTTCAACGATGATGAGAGAGAACCACTTCAGTCGAAATCAAATAATTTTCTCTCTTCTCCTCCTCCCCATCATCTCGAGAGGCCAAACGACGCGCTTCATTGTTCACACACTACTTACGCCGCTCATAAAGTTCACGAGCAGGGAACGATGAAGGCGACCGGTTGTAGCGGTGGTACGGCACGGCATCATACCCAGCGTACCCATCATCAGCCTTTCCGGCAAGCTTCGTGTGGTTCGCTGGGTACATGCGCAAGAGTGACCATGCATGACGGGTAAACAAGTGCTGCAGGTAGTATTCTTGATATTGAATACGCTTGTACCAAGTTTGCAGCTGCGAGTTTCTAGACTTCTTGTACCCAGTTGCATCGCCGCCAAAAGGTAACGGCTTGCACTTCATTTGCCGCTGACGATCGGCAGCAATCACGCTCGTGCGACGAAGCGGCAGCTGATCGATGCCAAGGGTGAAGTACAGAAGTTTGTAGCGGATCATCCTTTCAGGCTCTGTCCAGAACTTCGGGCCGCTACGAATGACCGTAATCGGAGGGGAAGCTTGGGAGTGGGTGAGGTACGTGTTCCGCAAGCTAAGCGTTGAGCGGAGCATTTTTTTGAAAGAAATCACGCCCTCCTTTTTTTTTGAGATTAAATCGTCAAGAGTGAAGCGTAGCCGCAAACATGCAACAATAATAAATTAGCGACACACATGAAAAGCTAAGAGAACTTCAGGAAACAATTCACACATAACAGTTTAGACTGTAACAAAAATCACGACGACGTGGTTACGTTTGAATTTCACCTGCATCTGGCGACTCAAGTTCATGATGATTCTGACCGTCGTCCACTACCGCAACAACAACTCGATGCATTACTGGAGGAGAATGTTCAGCTGCGGCAAGCCTTCCAGTGCCGTCTTCGTCGCGCTCGTCTGGTGTCGTATTTTTCTCGCGGAGCTTTGCCACATCAATACAGCTTTCCCAGTTGATGTAGTAAAACAGCAAGTACCACTGCAGCGGTGTCGACACACACAACCCTAACGTCAGCCCCGTCAAGATAGCAGTGACGCCGCCATCGAGGACTTTTGTCAAGAACCAGGCACTGGGGATCGTCACGAGCCACATACCAACAAACACAGTGATTGCGCAAAGACGTTGTTGGCCGATACCGCGATAAATTCCTTGCATCACGTAGAACGTGACATCCATGAAGAACGTAAACGCTCCGAGGTTCATAAGATTTTCACCAGCAGATGTCACTTCTGGATTCGATTGTATCAGTCCAAACATGGCGCCTCCGACCGCAAATAATAACAGCGCCAGCACCGCGCCGCACGATGTCGTCAGAACTAACACCGCCTTTGCGTAAGACTGCGCACAATGGACGGACCCCTGACCAACTGCGTTACCAACAGTAATACTCGCCGCACCTGCAATTCCAACGAACCCGGAAAACAGCACGCCGTAGATTGTAAACAGTACAGACCATGTAGCAGATGTAATGTCGCTTACACTCGCCGCAAGCACAGACATAAGCTCAAAGCTCCAGGTGTCGGCCATGTTGGCAAGCATTGAGGGAAGGCCAACGGCAAAGTACGTCCGAAGTTCTGGGAGCGCAAGTTCCCCAGCGCGGTAGCTTGCAACCCACCCAGGGCCCCAGCTACGCTTGAGATCTTCATGTCTGTACGTCAGGATCAATACAGCTCCCAA
Organism: Bodo saltans; assembly: GCA_001460835.1. Classification (NCBI taxonomy): domain Eukaryota; phylum Euglenozoa; class Kinetoplastea; order Eubodonida; family Bodonidae; genus Bodo; species Bodo saltans. Next base: position 16,549 of record CYKH01002246.1, on the reverse strand, counting down.
CGTTCCCCATCGATTCAACGCCAAGCACCACGCCACACTCGCAACCGAAACTGGTCGTACCACATACAAAATCGGAATCAACGCCACCGCACCGATTAATGATGCGTAAAATCCAATCATCGGCTGCCGCTGAGATTGTGAAAAGCGAATCAAATTGTTAGTGGCCAACATCGGCACGACAATGAAAACGGACAATTGAAGGAAAATGATCACCAGATTCGCCATTTCTTCCGCAACCACAAGTCGAATGAGAGGTCCACACGCAAGGTAAAGGATAGCGACAGGTGCGTACGCAGCGTACGTGACCACCAGCGACTGTCGCAAGTATTTTCCTTGCTGCTGATGCGAGCAGCAAGGAGAGGTAAGATTTTCATCGCGACTCTCTTCGGCATCTCTGCTGGAATCTGCCACCGTGGCTTCGTGAGGTGAGTTACCTACATCATCAACATTCTCGCTAACCTCGTCTTTCTTCTTTTGACCCTTCGACGCCGAAACTGTGCGCCCATGCGCTTGCGTAGAAAGAGTGTCCATAGCAGACGAAATTCCAGCTCCCAAACTCAGCGCTGTGAGCGTAGTGAAGGTCAATCCCGTTGACACCGCGCCAAAGTGCGTGCTGTCCAACATGTGTCCGCAGTACACAGTGGAAATAAGATTGCAGGAGTAGCGCAGCATCTGCGTAAGACAAGTAGGAACAGCGAGCCTCGTCAGGTCAATAAGATAATGGCGAAATGTATGACTGAACAGAAGAAACCAGAATTCAGAAACACTGTCAATGAACGAGTGGAGTCCTTCGAGCAACAACGGGATACCTGGAACTCTTTGACGCCTATCTTGAAAAGAGAACGTGGAGGCTGATGGACTTGTTGCGAAGTCGTCAACGTCGTCGTTAAGTCGCGCAAACGTTGGCAACGGTTGAACGATGCCATTGTCACTGGGTGAAGTACCACCACTACGGTTGTTGGTTTCTCGTGAGTGACGTGCATCATCAAACGTGTGAAGCTTCTCAGGATCAAGTTTAGTGAGCATCTTCTTCTTCTGGGATGCTGCTCCTAAAGCTTCTTCCTGTGCACCTCCAATGCCGGAGTGTCCACCATCGTCAGGCTCACGTGTGGACATCGTTTCTTTTTAGCAACCCTTCACTTTAAAAAAACAGGTTTGTTGATAAATTAAATGAATTTCTCTGATCGGTTCCTAGATGACAACAGTAAGAATTTAGTTGAATTGTCCATAATGAAACGGACACTGGTGTCATCAGCAACGGTCACTGACAATCTGCAAATATTTTTGTTAGGAAACCAAACCAGTGCAATGAAATTTCTCCCTTCCCCCACCACACAATGCGTCAATCACAAAACAAAATTTCTCACAGCAAGAACTCCGCAATCGAAGATTCGATCTCATCTCGCGAGAGTTTCCGCACTTCATTTACATCATGAGATGCCCTTGCTCCAACCGACAATAAATCTTGCACGGCGTCAATTCCGTCAGTAGAGCGAAGCCCTAAACACAATGCGCTGCACCCGTAGCACATTTGCAATGATCTTTCTGATGTAGGGAGGCCAAACACCTGACGCAGAATACTGTGGGAGGCTGCGGTGGTTGCTATCCCACCCGCGTCCATGTGGTCAGCAGCAGAAGAGGAAGTGGAAGAGAAGTCTGTTGGGCAACACGGAATGTCGCAAATCGAACACGTTGCCGCAAGGAATCTTTGATCATGATTGCGATCTTCTTGTGCAATTGCATTGACTGCGTTGACGTTTGCCTGCGACGCTTTCGTGAGAATCACTTTCACCTGACTCGTGTTCGATGCGTTGCTGCTGTGACCCGATGCAACACTGGCAGTGTCCATTGACATCTGTCGAGTATTAGGAAGATGCGTCGGCAGGCGGTGGGGGTTGTGTGCACTCGCAGGGGTCAGCTTCGTCACTGAGTTCAGCACGTTGAATGGTGTCGAAGGAAACGTCTGCATGAGAGTTGAGACGAACGTCTGCAAAAGTCGATTGACCGATTTTCCACCAAACACTCCAGCAGCAGTCGTTGGGGTCGGCGTCGTAAACCGCGGGACCGCATTCAGCTTGCAGTACATGATAATCTCTTTGGGAAGGAGGCCTCGAAGGGGACGCATGGCGTAGGCACCACCCTGAACACGACTGCGCAGCGCGCTGCTACTCGGAATTTGAGATCCTTTCCCGCGGACCAAATCACCCAAGGCACGAGTACAAGAGATGACTGCATTGTCCCCTAGCACCATCAGCACCGGCGGCGGCGTTGGGAGTGAGGGTTGAGGCTCTGTGGGATGCGAGGATGGGGTTGCGGTCTCAGAAGACTCTTCCATTCTTGTTGACGGGAGGAGTGGGCCGCTGCAGTATTTCTTGGCCGCGTAGGACAATGCGATGCGCTTCCGAATCACATACTCCTCCTCCAAGTCTGTTGCAGAGGCACCACGCGATGCAAAAGGGAGCGGCGAGCGGTGCGCGTCACCAGCAGTTTCAGCTGCAATTTCGTCAAAAATGCTCCGCATACTTTTCACAACAATCCCAGCAGGATCGACAAGAGAGCCTGCACCAGCAACGCCACCAACAGGGGCGGGTGCCGATGCAAAGTTTGTGATTGCAGCTGCGATGGTGGAAACATCAATCTGAGAAGCAGGTGCAACGATGTCTTCTTCTGTCAAGTGAAGAACACGGAAGTCAAAAAAAATTTTACCAGACCCTCCACGAGTCATGTTGGTCTGCCGAAGGACGCCAAGAAGGTGAAGCATCGCCATAGAGTTGACACCACCAGAGACGCACAGGACGACGGGCATGTCAGGGGGCAAGAGACAATCGCGAAACAACGCATCTCGTACGGTGCGGTTGCAGAAATCTGTAAAACAAGTGACGCAGTACGATTTTTTTGGGCCTTCGCGGGTAGCAATGATGGCAACATCGGACTTGCACTTAAAGCATCTGGGAGATGATGCGGCTGCAGTGAGGATCGACGGCGCAGCGATAGTAGTGTTCGCAGGCATAACGCTGTAAATTTCTGTAGCGTTGTTTATGTATACTTAAGGATGTTGGGAATTAATTTTTTGTTGCTTCCGCAGCGTAGACGAAGAAGAAAAGGATGTGGTTAGTAGATTGTTGTTCCAGTAGCTCATCGACCCGACGACAGAAGAACGCGTTTCAGAGATGCAAAGAAAGGTGATATTGAACACGAGCGTGTTGCAAGCAAAACCCCACACAAATTTCTTTGCAGTGGCCAAAATGCTGCAGATGGAACAGTTGAGAGTAAAAAAAAAGCAAAAAAAAGTGGGCAAGTAAGGAACATGTGCAGAAGGGGAGAGAGTTTGTATCTTTTTTCTTTCATTTCTACTCTACCAAAGCAGTTACATGCGCTCCATGCATGCTGCTGCATTTATTTTCTTTCCAAGAAGAGGTCGAAGCGCAACGTAACGCTTCGTCAAAAACAGTAATCCGATCAAATTTCCTCGAGCATCTGAGCATCAGTGCGAGTATCAGTGAGCGTCATCGCCAAGCGTTCAGCGAGCGACTCCAACGCGCCTGGCGCGTTTATGGTGACGCTGGGTGGGTCTGTGGAATAGGAGCGGAATGTGACGTGGATGGATGAAATAAACGGATCAGTCGCATCATCACTGTCATCGTCGTCTTCATCTTCGTTTTGCGGTGGGGGCAAGTTGATTCCGCGGCCGGTACCAGCGAGTGCTGTGACATCGGCGTGGCTATCTTCTTCCTCAACACGACCGGAGCGAGGAAATTCACTGAACTCTTCAGGGGGCGTGTTGAGAGGGCCACCAGGTTGTTCTAGAAGAATTTGTCGGGCGAGTTCTTCATCACGTTCCGAGTCGCACAAATCTTCCTCTGCCGCGGAAGTCGTTGGAGCGCTCCCATCATCCACGTGAGGAAGCCCACCAGTATTCGATGTTGTGGTCGACGGAGCAGTGCCAGCCGCGGAGAGAGGATGCTGCTGATCATCGTTGTCGTCGTTACCATCGTCGTCTTCACCGATGAAACCGAGACGGGTGTCGCTTCGATCAGGAATATCGTCGCGATTATATTCATGGTGCTGCTGACGGCGTCGGTCTTCCACTGCGGAAGGAAGCTCATCATATCCATCATCATCGTCATCGTCACAGTCGTAGTGCTCACGATCCTCGGCGTCAATCTCATCATCGTCATCGTCGCCGTTGACGTTAGACAACTCAACTTCTTCATCGTCTTCGAGCGGGTGAGCGCGACGGCTTGGCACTGTGGTAACAGTCGGGGAGAAACATCCGTCAGCCATACGTTGCAGCTGAACTAGAGTTTCGAGGCTTCGCAAGACGCACTTCTCTGCAACGTCACGGAACTTTTCGTCGATGAGCGACGTTGTGGAATGGCCAGGGGATGGGGAAAGTGACGCGTTGTTGTTCTGTGGGGCAGCGTCAAACGGCTTTCGCAGGTCTGAGGCGACGTGCAATTGCGTAGATTTCCCTCGATGAACATGAACTTGCACCGGGTCAGCGGGAGCGAGGCGACTGAGATCGGCAAGCGGATCCGTAATCGCTTTCTTCAGAACGCGGAAGATACCACAGGCGACAAGAAGCTCTGGTACGTCACGCAGAGAGTACGCGTTTGGAAAACACTGCAACAAAAAATCATCCGTAAAACGGTACGATTGCAGTGCACGCTCCTCTAAGTCTTCTTCAGAATCACCTTCAAGATATTTTATGGGAGTCCAAATCTTGCCCACAAAGCCAATGTTCTTTCGTGCTTGTGCAAGCCACTCCTTCTCCGAGCCGCAATCATAGCAAGCGAGAATCAATGAGTTTCGCTGGTGCACACGGCCCAACCTGGCCTCGCGCTCTTCCTCTGATGAGCACGCGGCTTGCTTCTGAGCGTCGTGGATCGTGTGGCTAAAGATCATCTTCCACGCATACAGCGCCGCTTCATCAAAGATGTGACGAATGACGGAGTGCGCGATGGTCCATCGAGCAAAGGGTTCCGTTGTGCTTGGGATTCGAGGGACGCCATTCTGATCTTCCAACAGGAACTCACCGTGGCCTCGGCAAGTGATGCGGCTAGTCGTGATGGCCGTGGCTTTCCAAGCGAGTCTCTCTGCTGCCACATTGGCGTTGGATTTCTGAAAGTGTTGTGGTACTGTTGCGCTACTAGCTGGATACGATGGGTTCGATGCTTCCGGACTGTGGTTTGCGTCTTCGTCGTTCATTTCTTTAGCGAGGCATCTAGGAGTCCCCTCCTCCGTGGGCGTCTCTTCCTCATCGTCGCTGTCGCTTGAGTCTGAGTTGTTGGCCATCAGCGGCGTGTTGGGGTCTTCACTTGCAACTGCGAAATCTGTTTCCACATTCTTTGCAAGGAGCTGAGGAGGAGTCGCTTTCTTCTTGGCGTCGCTTTGGTTGGACTTTGCACCACCACTTGTGGCAGTCGATGTTGGCGCAGCAGCAACAGCGGCATTGTGTTGCTGCTCCTGCTGCTCTTTGGCGGAGATAAAATTGTGGAAGACGTACAGAAGTGGCAACGGGGCTTGAAGAAGACGGTGGAGAAGTCGCACCTCGAATGAGTCATCCTCACGTTCGATCGTTCGAGATGCATCGGAAACATTCGAAAGGAAATTTCCTTCCAAGTCTAGCTTCGGGACAGAAGAGTGATCAATCTTCAAAATACGTTGAATTTGGCGTTGGGCAATCGCAGAGGAGTCACCACCGGAGGGTCCGAGGCCAGCTAAAAAGAGACTGTTGGTTTGGCCGCTAACAATGTCTTGCATGCGCTTTTGAGCGCCGAGTAGTGCTGCGGAAATCTCCGCACGACGACGAGCCGGATCACGAGCTTTTCTACGCTCTTCCTTTTCCCGAGCAGCTATCACACGACGCCGCCGCTGAGTTTCACGCTTCGCCTCAATAATCGACATGAATCCGACCAACCGCGACTCAGCCCAATCTCGCGATGCATTTTTCTGACGTTGCATCGATGCTGCTTTGAAGGATATCCGCTTCGCTGCAGCAACAATGCGAGCACGATACGATCGCCAACCGCGTTGAAGGCAACGTGCTGCTCGAAGGCGTTCTTGAATGGTCGCTCCGCCATATTGCCGCCGCTCCAGTAGCTGTTGGCTTTTGATATTACGGACTCGGTTGCGAGCTGCAATTTGGCGAGCGAACGCTTGAAGTTGAATCGCCGCTCGGATTCTGCACTGCACTTGCTGTGTTCGAATGCTCTTCTGACCATGCACTGCACGTTGTTCATCGACTGCCTTTTGATTGTACTTAAACCACAGTGCACGGCGAACAACATCTTTCTGGATGGCTTCCATCGCCTCGGGATATGTTGATCCCAACAGTCGCCTAGCAATAAAACCGCGACCGACGTTGGAGATGCGAGCAATCGATGCCTGGACGGCTTCTAAACGCTTCACTCTGTCATTGTACCGTTTCAAACGAAGGTTGCTTGCGTGACGACGAGCGTGACGCTGGGCCTGCCTTTGAGGAAGGTAAATTGACCACCACAATTCAATGACCGCTACGGCGCACTTCGCTCGACGAACGCTGCGCCGCTCTTCACAACGTTCGCGATTTTTGCGACTACTCACGACACCGCGAAGAAATCGCACAATCACTACGAGAGCTTCGCGTTCACGTCGATAAACAATTGCGTCGCGTTCTGCAAGAGCTCTGCTGAGCCCGATGACTTCTGCTTCAGAGGCCCAATCTCGCTGCTGATGCTCATCGCCTGTTTGTTGTCGCGAAGACTTCAGGTGCTCTTCGAAGGTGCTCAGCACAGAAATTTCATCAATCAAAGGAGTTGTAGTCGATGTGTTTGCTGACAGCCCAAAAAGACGTTTCCGTGCTGCTCCGCGACCGTCAACGACAAACCCACGCGCAAACTTCAATAGCTTTCGTTGCGCCTCGAGGCGGTGAAGCTTCTCTGCGATTGCTTGCAGTCGATCAGAGTGGGGTTCGTCAAAACTATCCGAAGGGGTTGAGCGCTGAGATTGCTTCACTGGCGACGTCTGATTGCTACCAAAGTGTGTGGCTGCCGACGAAGCGTTTTGAAGGTTACGGCGAGCTCTCCACATAGCACGAACCGCTTCGTTGTTATTCCGTGATTGTTCTTGTTGTTGTGCAGGTTGCTGATATTGATCGACGTTCGAGGAGTTACATTCTGCAGGCAGAGTTGCGTTTCCGTCATCTCCACCTTCCGTGACCTTCGAGAGGTCGGCGAACGTGATGGCACTCACATGCATGCTGTTGTTGGTTGTGGTGTTGTCCCAACCCACCGGCATTTCGTCGACGGGATACGCAGCATTTCTGGTGTCCTCATACTCTGTTTCTTCAGGTCGGTGCGAGAGCGATGACCGAGGGCGAAGAGGTGAGGGCGGCTGTGACGAAATCGCAGCGATCGCTGCCTCAGCTGCGGCAGCAATAACGGACTCTTCAACGGTGATGGACGTACGGCGGTTGCGTTGCTGCTGCTGATGTTGTTGTTGTGGTGTGTCAACGTCTTCAGGAGTGTCAGCACGACGAGCGAAGTAATCATGAGTGTCATTCATGTGATGGCCAAGTTGCTGTTGTTGCTGCTGCTGGTGGCGAGCCAAAAACATGTTTGGCGTGCTTGGCCGATTGAATTGTGCAGTGGTGGTCGTAGTCGTCGCAGCGGCCGCAGCAACAACAACGGGAACATGACGCTTGGAATACGGCACTGAGGTAGGAGGAATATCCACGGCGATGAGGTTTGCAAGGGTCAACCATGTCTCATGAGCCCGTTGGATGCCTTGAGCCTCAGCTTCTTTGACGGAGCGAGGAATGATCAATGGCTGGCGGCCACCCAGCATCGACGTGCTGGATTGGGGGAAGGAGATCGACTTACGTGGAATGGCTAAAATACTTGCACGTTTCGCGGAGTTGAAATCTGCACCACCAGGAGAAGTTTCTTCAGGGCCATTTGAAGGCAGTACTGCGGCTCCAGGGCCACCGACACTCTTGCGCCGATGTTGGGCCACTGGAATCTCTCCATCACCTGTTCCACTGCCGCTCCGAGAAGTGCTACGGCCGCGCAGTTCATTCTCAATGGCTGAAAAGATGGAAACATCCATCAGCAACGGCGTTGAGCAAATAATGCCAAGGGACGATGGACAGAACTCTGGAGCGTCGCCAAACGCAGCACGAATCTGCTGGCAATGCCGGAGCAGTTTTTCAAAAAGACCTGTTTGTTTCCTTTCCAGCACAACCGAGGAGATTGTCTGCTGCTTGGGGCTGCTGACCGCATTGGTACCAGAAATGGACTGAGATGATGCTTGCTGCTGCTGCTCTTCGACTTCCACAACAATGTCATTGAGATACAACAGCAGTCGGACGACAGCAGAACGAATGTCGTTCTGGGCATCATTGACTTTGGCGTGAAGAATCTTGAGACTGTTGGATCTCTGCTCATCGGCGTCGGCTTTTGCAGCAATCCTGGGAGTCACGGAAGAGGATGGCTGTTGTTGTTCCACTGTCAAATCGCTGCGACCTGGGCTAAGTGAGGGACGACGCCCTCCCCCACCACCAATAGAAGAAATGGGAGCTAGTTTCGTCGCACGAGATTGTTGAGCCGCGGAGAGTTGCTGAGCAAACGGTGCTGCGGTTGTTCCGGAAGCCAAAATTCCGTTTGCGGAGGTGACAGTTGAGTACACGGACGATGCTGTTGTTTTCTTCCACAGGCGGTGGCAGTCTGCGAGGATTTCGTTAAATCGAAGTACTGCAAGATCAACATCTTTCATTTTTGCGTCAAGCATGTCGAAGCGTCTGCGTCTAGAAATTAACACTTGGCACGCAACCGCTAGCTGTTCTACTTTAGCATTGCGATTACGTTGTTTGGTATCCAATCCAACGATCGATTGCGATTGCTGCTGCAAAGAATCATCGCTGCTGCTGCGTTGTTGTTGAGCGTGGCTCGGCGATGAAGGTCGGCCAGCCATTGCAGCGGGCAGCGGATGGTGGTGACTCAGAGAAGTCTCTGCTGTTGTGACGTCTTCGCCACTTGCACGTGATCGCATCTCTGGAGTTTGCGCTTGCGAGGACGAAGCAGCAGAAGACGCGCGTGAGACGATGTCTGCAGCGCTATTGTTGTGCTGAAAGAACTGGGGGTCACCGCAAAGATGTTCCATCAGTGTTTCGCGCACATACTTCTCTAACAGCGTGTCGTACAACTGAAGCTCTTGAGCTTGAAGTTCGTCACGAATTTGTGTGACGCCTTTGGTCGCAGCTTGCTGTTGTCGTAAACGCTCACGAACCGCAACGGCACTGTGTTCGCTTCGTGGTGGCGGCTTTGATCGCAAACCGTTAGCACTACCGCGACGAACCGCAACAACCGGTCGCGAGGGTTGTGCAACGACAACGAGTTTGAGGGGCGCTAAGTCAGTCGTTGTGCCTTTGGAGGCTTGATACGTTGGGGAGCCTCCAGCAGAGCTATGGCTATGGCCGTCGTCTAGAAGTTGGATATGGTGCTTCAATCGCTCGATGCGTCGCGTCAAAACTTCGATGGACATGAGAGTGAGAGTGTGTATCGGCAGAAGTTCACGCGAAAAAATATGTGTGGGCGGTTGTATGTTCGATCGAAGTGACTTGGATGATTTTTGTTTTTTGTTTTCTACGTGTGTTCTATAAAAGATTGCTAGTGGGGGCCTTCCTTTCAAAACAAAGAATCTATCCTCTCTTGACTCACACACAAAAAACATCAGAAAGATTGAAGGGGAAGCCTTGCATCAACGGAAATATCTTTCTACTCGGCTATGTACTTACCGCATCACCATTTCGTTACTTAAAGCAGAGTGCTCTAGAGATTGAGGGGACGCAAGACAAACGACGCACATTACTCTGTCGCATGCATGCAAGAGCATAAATAAACGAACAACAAAGAAAGTCTCTTCTCACTCATTTTGTCAGTCACCAAAAACAAGTCAAATTGGGAAAAAGGTGACAACCCATAGTTTGAAAAGGTGCTACTCGCAAGCTTGGGCAAACACCCTATCTTCACAAGGACGCCTCACACAACACCGATTAACTGTTCGAAATGTATAAATGCTAGAGAAGCAGTGGTAGACAGTCGACGAAACCTCACCTCATCCGTTCGCCACCCACAAATTGCTTGTTGGCTGCAGCAAACATGTCCAAATTCTTCTTCTGGTACTGGTCTTCGAGATCCTCTAGTCTATCATCGAGTCCCTTTAGTTTTCGCATCGACATCCCGCGGCTTCCAACGCTTCGCAGATTCGCCAGCGAGTTCACAGGCGATAGCATGTTGTTGTCAGCGTCAGGCGCATCGTCGTCGTAAAAAAGAATCGTTGCGTGGTCCTCCACATCGTCGTCGTCACTTTTCTGATCGTCCATTGCAACGATGCTAAGCAGCTGCAGCGGTACGGCTGGTGCTCCAGCAGAATCTCCGCAGAGTGCCTCCGAAAGCGCTTGAAACCGGCGGAAGCCAGCGGCAAATACTTGAAGGATGTCCAGCAGCAGCTTCAGAGCGCTGATGCCAACCACTGCGATATTGCACACGGCAGACGCATCGACTAGCCACAGGAACGACGTCGAGGTGTTCGAGCTCAGTTCTATGTACGCGAGTTGGAAGGCGACGCTCATACACGTCAACGTGAGGGTTGCGACTCCATGCAAGAAGGAAAAAATAGACGTGAACGGCTGCGTGTAGCACAGCACCACAAGCTGGAACGCCAAGAGCCCCAGCGTTGCGGCGGTGAACCCTCGACACAGTGTGCTCCCTCCCAAGCCGCTTGCCAGGCCGATCACAGCGATCATTGTGAGGTTCGCAAGGTCAAATGTGACGTACCACAAGACTCGGTATTCGAGCAGCACGGCCCACAGCGGCTTCAGAAGATCTTCTGGCCTAGGAGTTGCTGCTCCACAGCTCACTGTCCACTCCCATCTTCGGTCAACGATGCGTAGAAGGTGGTGAAGCAGACGCTGCTGCACCCCGTGGTGAGCACCCCGACGCACACAATTCAGCGCAATCACATTCTCGTTCGTTGTCCACAGCACCCACATCACACCGCACGACAACAGAGGCACTAGTGAAATCACAGACCCAACTGCCGCAAGTGCGATGTCTGTCGCCGTGCACAATCCATAGTTGCTTTCCAGCTGCGAGAACAACAGCGCCGCCGCTGCCGCAGTGGAGGGAACAAAGGCGGTCCACACAGGCAGCAGTGACGACGGCAGGCAAAACCGCAGCGCAGCGTCTCCAAGAGTCGTGCGGGTAAGGAGTGACCAGATAACAACCAAGGCAAGGAACGCGGTGTGAACCACCCCGAGCACAACGATGTTGCTCACAATGGCACTTCGCGCAATGAATTCACCGCTACCCGGCGAAGGATCCGCAGAACAAATGTCAAGCTGCAAATCAATCAGCCCGCCGCCCACGGCTTCATCTGAGTTGCACAGCACTAAGCTTCGCGTTGCCAACACGCGGCCCAGCGAGGTCGAGGAAGCCCCGCGACCTAGCGAGGACAGCAGCTGCGAGTAGCGCGTCGTGGCCTCGATCTTTTCTGCGTAGAGGCGGTCCACGCCAGGCGCGGGTATCGAGATGGACAGCGCAAGTATTGATGTCTCGCCACATTGCATGTCCAAGAAAAGGTTCACGGTTGTAGCGCTCAGAAGGGGAATGTCCTTTGAAATCCATCCTCCTAAAGGAGCGGAAATCAACGCGAATGTCGAGGAGGAGAATAGCGACACATCGGCAACAAACGCCAAGTTGGCCCCGTTTTCGTAGTTGTTGGTGATGTTGCGCACACTCCACCGCACGTTTTGAGGAAAGTACGTGACGTTCAATGCAATTGCTCGTGCAGCAAGGAGTACCTCTCGATCAATGCGTAGAGCACCTAGCGTCACCATGGTGGTGGCACTGAGACTACTCAACGCGGAGAGTTCAGCAGACTGCAGAACAACAACAGTGTCGTTTAGTGCGGACAGCGCCGCCGCACCTACAGGTGCCAAGGACGCGACAACATTGCGCAGCGCATCCATGCACTTGGAGTCATAGCTGTGCGACATTGTTGTGCTCACTGTCGTGGAGTCTTCGTCGAGTGGTGGCAGATAGCCCATCAAATCAGCAGTTTTCGCTGGCAGCGAAGAAGTGAACGAAGCCGTCGCACTCGGCCAGTTCTCGTCGACGTCGTGATGCTCAAATGAAACGGAGATCAACGCAGTATAAACGCTCGATAGTTTTTTCGACGAAGACATCGATGATGGAGTGTGCCGCCTGTTGGAGTTCGAAAGCGACTTTGACGCATTGTTCCGGAGCACTAAATTTCGCTTGGATAGCAAAGCTGACATTGTCCGCGAAGACGACGTGGTTTTGGAGGAGACTGATGCAGTCTGCGACGAGCTAGACCACGATGATGGACTATCGCTAAGCGTTGGCGATGATGAAAGCGTTGGCGACCGTGTGCGGCTGGACTTTGTGGATGATGGCTGCCGCGATGGCGAGTGAGCGTTGGCGCGTGAGTTGGACACCGACACATTTGCTGAGGCTACGCTGGATCGCGTATGTGACAGCGAGAGTGAGGAATGTGAGATTGAGGCCGTCAGCGAGAGTGACGTATCCGTCAACGTTGCTGAGGGTGATCGAGACCAGGACGGACTGTCGCTTGTGATCGATGTGGAAGTAGAAACCGTATCGGTTTGCTTCGATGTCGGATGCCGAAATGTTGACCGAATGTTAGTATTGAAGCTTGAAGAAGAGTTCGATGCGCTATCTGAAAGCGCGAGCGATGCAGTTTCAGATGTGGAATGACGCCCATGCGGAGTCGCCGACGGTGCATGGTTACAGCAAACTTCGTCTGGGGAGCAGTTTGGAAATCCGCTGTACCCATTGACACATCGGTCGCAGCCCGTCGCTACATTCACACCGTACGGACACGAAGAGCACGTATTTCCGTACCAACTGTTAGCACAACTGCAAACACAACCACTGGTGACCGTGCCACTGACAGAGGTGGAGTGGCCGCTGCAGTCAGCTGCGGTGCAAGACTTCTCACAGTGAGGGTAGCCTTCATACCCTGCAGCGCACGTTGAACAATTGGTTTCTGCGTTGTACCCCGCTGGACAGACGCTGCAGTCGCTTGTCGTCCAGTTGTTGCTGCAGCTGCACACGCAACCCGACGCATACGTGCCACTCACTGTGACGGCGTGATTGGAGCAATTCCCTGCGTTGGTACATAGCGGCGAACACGACGTGGGATACCCATACCAGCCGGACAGACAGCTCCCGCACGCGTTGCTGCTGTTGAAACCCTCCTGACATACATTGCAAGTAGATCCGTTCCAAGCATTGCGGCACAGACAAACACAGCCAGTGGTGACTGTTCCTGTGACTGCTCTGGTATTGGCAACGTCGCAAACAGTAGAAATGTTGCAGACATCAGAATAGCAATTTGGGTACGTGCCGACATAGTTGTCCACTGTGTTACAGGCAGCACAATCACTCCATTCATCGTACTGTTGAGGGCACAGCTGACACTCATCCCCATACCAATTACCCTTGCACAGCGCACACTGACACGAACCATTGACAAAAAGAATGTTACTGTTCTGAGAGCGATCATTGCAGTCAAGTGCATTTGTGCACACCGGACCGGCGATGACTAATTTAGTAGGTGAGGCGCTAGCAGTCGTCGACTGTGATGGAGACCAAACGCTGGCGCTTGAGGTGGACCCCCTTCTTGAGAGCATCGTGGGTGAGCCGGGATCTGAGAGCGACAAAGTTCCGCTGAGCTTTGTCGGTGACGACTGCTGTGATGGCGACCGCATGCTGGAGTTCGAAGGAGACGCCGATGTACTATTAGATACATTGGTTGATGCGCTGGTTGACAGCGAGAGCAATGCACTTCGCGACAACGATGATGCAAACATATTGGCTGATGATGACGCACTGAGGGTGTGGTTGTGAGGCAAAGATCCAACCGTCATCGAGTCAGAGTCAGTTGTTGTGTCTGTGGTCATCAAAGCCGCAGAAGGAGATCGAGGCAAGGACGCACTGTCGCTTATCGCTCTGGAAGTAGAAAATGCATGTGTTACGAGAACGGAATACAGCCCGTTGACGCCCGTGTTGGACGAGGAGGCCCATGTTGTCGCGTCGTTCGGGATTTTGTATGAAGCGCTCGGCCCAAGGTAGCCACCGCAAGCAACGACTGCAGTACTTGTGTACGCAATGCTCTTGATTCGAAACAGCATCAAGGTACTAGTGCTGTTCCACAACAAAATTGTTTGCGCTTGGACAAGGGAAGTCGTAGAGGGATACAGGTAGGAGTTGTCGACTGTGAAGACGAGCCCAGCAGTCGGCACAATCGGTATGCCACCCGGTAGCACGTCCGACCACAAAGCGTCCAACGCCGGACCGGTGATGGTGCGATGGTAGTACCCGCCACTCGAGTCCGTAGTGTGCATGTGTGAGGTCGCAGCGCCGATCATAGGTCCGTAGGTACTTGAGTATGTGGTGTAGTTATAGACGGAAGCGGCAGCTGCGATCGGTTTGAAAAAGATTCCGCCGGTTGTGCTGGGGAAGTACTCCGACTCCGTTCTGCCATCCGGAAAAGGCATTGGAATGGGGAGAGGAAACGGCCCATACACTCGGTCATTGGTGTTTGGTGTAAACTTTGTGTCACCGTTTGCAGTGCCGAAAGGGACAAACGAAATCGTCGCAATGTCAGAGCCGGAATCTGAGAGCGACGACGTTCCGCTGAACTTCGTCGGTGACGGCTGCCGTGATCGAGATATGGATTGACTGTCGCTTGTCGTTATCGTAGCTGACAGCGTATTGGTTTGCTTCGTCAATGACGTTCGAATGTCGGAGCTCGAGGGAGATGCCAATGCGGTTTCTGAAATCGTGGCGGATGTTGTTTTGGTGAATGTGAAGCATTGCGCACCCGACCATGAAAACAACTCGAAAGTCTTGTCCCGAGTGTAAGGTGCGTAGGCTGAAGGACTCATTAAATGGCCTTTCGAAAAATCGAATGAAGTGCACGCCAGTCGCAAGTTGTATATCGGTGCGGTTGGCAGATGGAATGAAACGTAGTCCACAAGTTCACATGAATCATAGTAGATAGTGAAACCATCTAAGGTATTGAGCGATATGCTGCTGTTGCTGTCACCGAAATTGTCAGCATAGTATGTGTTAGGTGCGGCGGCAGTGAAAGACGATCCTGTGATATTGACAATGGTCGACGTAGTCGTAGTCATTGAACTTGGCTCAACAAAGAGTAAGTCGTTGGTTCCTGTAAACGTTGCGTCGAGAACATTGATGCTCGAGTTTGTAGTGTTCGCTTCATTGAAGATCGATATCCCTCCGTTGGAAATCGTTGGAGATGTGAACGACACTGTTGAATCGCTAAATGACCCGTTCTGAATGTACATCAAGGCACCGGAATGCAGATCTTGAGTAAGAGCGGTGGTCGTGAAGGTGCTGGATGAAATACTGCTGTTGACAATCGATAAAAGATAGATTGGCGTCGTCGTAAGGGTCTGGAATCCGCGGGACGCAGATACTGTAATCGACTTGAGATTCAATTTTAATGACAAAACCGTGGCACCATCGAAAGACACAGCGTTGCTGGAGTGAATCACACCGCCAGTAATGTTCACGACAGCACTACCAAGGCCGCCACTGACGACCAGCCCTTGCAGAGTCACACTCGTAAGAACGACTTGTGTGGCGTAGTTTGAGTTGGACGTAAATCCTGAAAGTTCAACATAATTGATCGTGCCACCGCTCATAATCAATGTGTTGCTTCCACCACCAACGCCGACAGATACATTCTTGCCGCTGAAGTCGTTATTCTTGACAATAAAAGTAGCGGCACCGCTCGTGTACGCAGGAAGCCCAGTGTCAGGATCAGCGTCGGTTATCACAGAGTTGATGTCGAAGGAGGGGTCCATGGTGTTACTGTCAAGGATAATAGTGCCTCGCGCACCTCGGCTGCCCATCAGTGACCACCCACCAAGTCCTGTTCCCCCGTAGACACGAATGGTGTTCGATACTATGGAAGTGTTGCAGCCGCTCAACGCAGATGCACCGCTCAGGATACCAGCTGAGTCCGACGTGGTGATCACATTATTTTTGATGCACGTCGTGTCGCTACCAGAGCCGGACGGTGATGCAGGCCCCCCTACAAGGTAACCACGCACAAACGAACCTGCATTGTTGAGATCAAAAATGTTGTTGGCCACCAAAGCCGTCGCCATGGACGACGATACTTGGAAGGGCACAATGGAAGTGTTCACAACGTTCTGAATGGTGACGGTGTTGCCCTGAACATTGCTGTACATCGCTACAGTACGAGATCCTGATAGGGTACAATCGTAGAATACTGTGTAGGACGAGGGCACTGAGTTCACATTAACTTGGTTGTATGTTGCGGAGAGTGACGCGCTAGAGGATGAGCTAGACATGGAGCAGCCTCCACAAATTGTTGTATTGGCAACGGAGGTGACGTAGCTCGCACGAATTGTATTGTGGCAGATGTAGAAATCCGTAGTTGGGCACGGCTGCGACAAACTAAACGTCGG
>CYKH01002245.1:16948-35720 GCA_001460835.1 Bodo saltans | reverse complement strand
GTGATGTTAAGTCCTACATACGGCAATGACGTTAGCACGCGCCGCTCGATTGGGGATCCGATCATGTGCAGAGTGGTGTCGTTGCTGTTCACCCAGGTGTAGGATGATCCAGAGACGACAGCTGCAAGCAACGAACTACTTAACAGTAGCTCCGCCACGTCCGTTAGCGGCGCAAGCAAAACGTCGACCATTTCCGAAGGGAGAAGTGCGCATTGCACGATAGATGAGGTTGTGGACTTCGACAGTGAGTGTGACGCGCTACGAGATTGCGATGTGGTGCTTGATCGCGATACGCTGCTCACAGTAGTCGTGCCCATCGGATCAGACGGTGATTGCGTTGAGGAACGACTTCTTCGGCGATCTGTAGGCGATATTGTCACTAATGTGTGCGATTGGGAAACAAGCCGATAGCATTCTGTTGGCCAATCCCCTCCTGTGCATCTGGACACGTTGGTGCCTCCTCGTACCTTAGTGTGACATAAATTCAGACCACCGAAGCTTATCAGTTGGCTCAGGTTAACGAACGACGGCGGTACCACCCCAGAGAGGCAATTGTCTTGCACATTCAATTGGCAAAGATTGCTCATTCTCGCCCAACTTTGAGGAAGGCCACCACTCAGACTGTTGCCAGAAAGCGTCAGGTCCACCATGCTGGTCATGTTGCGCCAAGACGAGGGGAGTGTGCCGCTGAGACTGTTGCTGTACAAGTAGAGCAGCTGCACCGAGGACATGCTTGACCACGCGCTAGGAAGTGACCCGCTCAGGCTGTTGCTGTAGAGTTGAAGGTTGGTAAGACCTGTCATTGGCGACCACTCGCTAGGGAGGGATCCGCTCAGGTGGTTGATGTACAGAGCAAGAGTAGTGATCTGCGTCATGCTCGACCACTCAGGCGGAAGGGTCCCAGAGAGGCTATTGAGAAAGCACCGGAGGGCCACCATGCTGGTCATGTTGCGCCAAGACGAGGGAAGTGTGCCAGTGAGACCGTTGCTGTATAAGTAGAATATCCGTAGTGAGGATATCGCTGACCATGATTCGGGGAGGGTTCCAGTGAGGCTATTGCTCGAGAGCGCCAAGCCGGTGAGCGCGGTCAAGGCTGACCACGAGCTAGGGAGCGACCCACTCAGTTTGTTGCTGTACAAGTAGAGCAACTGCAGTGAGGACATTGCGGACCAATGGGTTGGGAGGGATCCGTTCAAATTATTGCTGAAGAGTTGAAGGTTGTTGAGGCGTGCCATTAACGACCACGCACTAGGGAGGGACCCGCTCAAACTGTTGCCGTACATGAGCAGCGTAGTGATCTGCATCATGCTTGACCATTCAGGTGGAAGAGTTCCAGAGAGGCCGTTGCTGTACAACGTGATGCTCAGAATGCGCGTCATGTTCCACCACGACGAGGGGAGTGTGCCGACAAGGTTATTAGCGGCTAGCGCAATACTAACAACGTCTCCTGAGCTGCACGTCACTCCATACCAATCTACGTTGCAGTCAGACGGTGTCAAGGACCAGCCATTACGATTGATCCATTGAGGTCCGTTAGTAGCCACGTACAAGTCCATCAACAGTGCGTAGCGGTGCTCACAGCCGCACATGGGCGTTGCGGCTACGGCAAGACCTTGCAGACCTGCAAGCAACAAGGCCACCAACAAGGCGTAACTCGGACTGAAAAGGGGCATGAATCGTTTTGTTTCACATCTTAAACTTTACTGCAAGGCAACGCAATGGACAAAACGTCGAACGATGTTGAAAGAATCCATGCGACTCTCAAAAAAATTACCTCAAATGATTGATCGATTTTGTGAAGAAGGGGAACGACGCCCAAGAGAATTTAGGCCCCCAATACCATCATCAAGATGTACCAACGGCTGAAACTGCCTTGTCCTTCCGCATCCAGTGCACTGAGATTATCCTCGCCGCAATAATGAAGGGGTACAAAATGCGCCATGACCTTTCGATTGCGACTAGAAAAGCGCAAACAACCATCACATTTATGTGCAAGCATGCCACAAAGCTCGCGCGTGGCCCCCACATCGATGTTGTTGTGAAGTGCCAAAGGACTCCAAATAGTCAAAAGCGGTCTTCGCTGTTGAACTTGGATCTTTTCCGCTTCAATATCGAAGTAGGAGCGAGATGTGCCGGGCCCCATGTTTTCTTTTCGTGAAACTTCTGACCTCTATGAGCGTCACCGTATGTGGACCATGTCAGCCACACCAATCAAAACAACAGATAACGTACAGGTTTTTTGTCTGCGAACCTGCACGCTCAATTGCCACTTGCAGCAGAAACAGCTTCCAACTTTAGATCAAGATATTGCTGCACTCGATGCATCTTTATGGATTACCACACCGGAATCGACCCTTGCCGTGTGCCTTTATATCATGTTGTTTCCACAATGGCTTTGCAATTGCTGACCACGTGCTAGGGAGCGACCCCGCATCGTTGTTGTACATCGAAAGGAGTGCATGCTTGACCACTCAGGTGGCAGCGTCCGAGGGAATTGCTGTCGAGTCTGAGGGCAACCAGGCTGCTTAAGTTTGTTTTCATCTTCCATAGGGCGCCATTTCGCGTGGCGATGAACCAAACGCCCAATCACCAGCAAGTGAAATGAGTTGAACTCAGTCAACGCCGAGTCCAACGTGTCTCGTTTGGGATCATGTTGGACTTGCACCATTTCGTCCCATTATGCACTGGGAACACTGGGCCCATGTCACCACAAACGATTCAGTTCTGTTGTTTTGGGGGTGATTCTCCAGCGCTTTTACAGCAAGAAAGAGAGCGATGACGCTTTTATGGATTATGATGACCTGGAGGATTTCGTTTGTGTTGGGTGTGTCTCGTCCACCTTGAACGAATTTCGTTAATCATTACAACGAGGAAATTGAGATCTTTTTTTGACGTACGTCAATCCACGATGTTTGTTTTCAGCGTCAATTTGCAAATACCTTGCGCAATCATTCATTCTGTTAAATGATTTTTAGAGCACCACAACAAAAACGTTCTCTTACTGTGGAATTGTGACCAACTTGACGATGTGATGGGAAGGCGCGAGGAAAAGAAATCAACAGCTCTTTCCTAGGAAAAAAAAACCTCCATCCGCGAAGAAAAACAACCTTTCTTTTTCGTAACGGCTCTTTGTTCTTGGGGGAAAAAAGGCCTCTACTTCTTTCCTCCAATTTTTACAATCTTGACGTTAAAACCAAGCTTCTTTGCTGGTGGCTGTAGTTGCGATTGTGGTGTCGCTTGTTGCTGAGCTTGAGGTTGAGACGTATGTGAAGCCCCTTGCTGTTGGTCTTGATGATGTGAATGTGCAACCTGTTGTTGTGAAGTGATAATGTTTTGTTGCAGCGCGGCGTGGTGTTGATACATTTGCGAAGAGGACTGATGTTGCATCTGGTGCGCAGCGTTGTTGAGGGTTACATGATGCGTTGGTGCTGTTGGGACTTGGGACTGTTGTGGCTGTGGTGATTGTTGTGACGTTGTTTGGGCAGGCGAAGCGTAAGAGTTGGAAGAAGTGTGCTGCTGGTTCACGTCGCCGCTTTGAAATGGAGGTTTCTTGTAATGGTTGGTATTGTTGTTGTAAGAGCTCCCTCCACCTCCTCCACGACTGTAACTGCCACTGTAACCACCACCTCCACCACCCCGTCCTCCTCGTTGCGGCGTCTTTTCAGGTTTCACATCTTTCCGTAAACGATCATCTTCCGGCACCGGTCCACGCTGCCGCTCTGGTCCTGCTGCTGTGGATATGGCAGCGTCTGGAGGTTGGGTGGCAGAATTTCCTTCAGTGTTGCTGCCGGGAGTCGCATCCGGAAACGTCTCTTGCTTGCACCTTCCGCATTCGTAGCACCATTGTGGTTGAAAGTTTTCGTATCCACAAAGGCAAGTCCAGTTGGTCAGAGGTCCGCGTCGTTGTTTGGACCTGAAATAGACTTCGGGTGGTGACGAAGCAGAGGAAGTCGTGGGCTCAGGTGCAGTACTGCTGCTGCTGTCTCCTCCATGTGCAGTGGCGGATAACAGCGTTGGTGAGGGGCTGAACAGCACAGACGACGAGGCGCGCAGAGCAGCAAAGCACGTAGCAGCCGATCGTGACGAATTTGCAACACGACGAAGCATTTTTTTTTCTTGTTGTTTTCGCAATTTCGTTGGTCTCTGAAAATATTTTTTTTTGTTTCGAAAACAAAAGGAATAAATAACGAAATTGAGGCAACGTTTTTTCCAAGAGAGAAAAAAATATTGTGATCGCTTTGCAGCTTGCTTTTCTTTTAATTTGATTGTGTCGTATGCTAATGTTTGTTTCTTTGTGTCCTTGCACTTTGTTGTCGCATCACCTATGTCATGGTTCTCCCCTCGCAGGGAGGAACAAAACACTTCGCGAGTCCCCCAAAACAACGAAGCAACCACACTTCGTTTTTGGTGTCGCCGACCAAAAATGCATCAAAACGCGCAACCGACCGTTGACTCTTTTGTGCGTATAACCCTTTGTATGCGCTCTAGAAATCTCCACCTTGTTCACGGTTGCCCGTCGGCTCTCGTGTGGGAATGAACGGAGAGTCAGATTCCATCTGTTGATCATCTGAGTTGGTGCTGCTCGTCGTGGAGTTATTGGCGTCTCTTCTTGCATCTTCTTCGTCGTGTGAAGAAAAGTCCCCCTGCGTCGTTGGCTTTAGAGTGGACGAAGATCCTGACGCCAGCTTGCCTGGAGAACCAAGGAGCGCTTGGACTGCTGCCGATGACGACGACACTCCGTTGGCCCCGCCCGTACCGTCGAGATCGACGCCCAGGTTGAGCGTAAGCACTCGGGCTGCGTTGTGACTGCTGTCATCTGTTGTCGAGCTGTCGCTGTCGTCACCACCCTCACCTTCCAGTCCAATGTCGTTGGTGGAAGTCAACACAGTCTCTTCGAGGGGCGAGGATAATAATCCCAACCCACTCGGGCTACTATCCGCAACCGCAGACGAGGATGACGCTGGAGGAGGAGGCGAGGAAATGGCAGAGCTTGGTACGTACCAATTCGTTTCGTGCCCCCTTGCAATGATGTGGTCCATCAGCGTCTCGAACACACCAAGAAGCTGCGCCTCCTGGTACTTGCGGTACAACCTCAACGACGTTCTGGCATCCTCCACACTGTCGTGTTCATCTTCTTGAACTCGTTCGCCGAGCACTAAGTACGCTAAGAAACGTAAGGAGAGTTTTCTGTGGCCGGAGCGGTGGAACAGCTCTAGTGTGTCGATGATTTGACTCGGGGGGACAACAACGTTGCACACACGGAAATCTTGAGGAAGTCCGTGCCCAACAAATCTCACACCTCTGTCCACCAGAGCTCGAAGTTTATATTGCGTGGCTTTCAACGCTGTCAAGTTCTTCGTGGAGCGCGTGGGGTCAAGATCTCCTTCGTGAATACCGCTGTACAGCGTCACGTAGTCTAGCACATCTTCAGGCGTGTGGACGTAATCATCCATGATCGTTCTCTCATCACCGTCTTTGCCGCTCAAAATGCAGCTCACACGTGCTAGGGACATGTGCGGCTTGCGCTGTCGACGAATCCACTCCGGCTCATCTGGTCGTTTGTTTCCCCATGCGAGGACAACGTATTCAGCGTCAATCGCGACGATGTCACCCGGCTGAATGTCGAGGTGCGACGTGATGGCAGACTGGAACCTCTGCGGAAACGGAGGAGGCGCCACATCATCGCCGTCGGGGGAGGGCCGCCATAATTTTTGCAGGGGTGCTGCAAA
This sequence comes from Bodo saltans, assembly GCA_001460835.1. Lineage (NCBI taxonomy): Eukaryota > Euglenozoa > Kinetoplastea > Eubodonida > Bodonidae > Bodo > Bodo saltans. Next base: position 29,991 of record CYKH01002245.1, on the reverse strand, counting down.
ATCGTCGTGAATCAGAAGGGGGCCGAGCGTGTCGAACAAATTCGGCGGTCGAGTGGCATCCACATCTTTGGATTGATATTTTGGATTGCTGCGGAACGAGTCCAGTGCGTAGCATGTCAAGACCACAGAATGCGTTGTGGTCGCTGGGATGGACGCCTCGAGCAGCTCCTCCGGCTGCGGTGTCGACACTAAGTAATCGTTGACAAGGACAAAGTTTTCGCGGTCACCAGTCTGATGGTGCCCAACGAAGAGACCAGAATCGTCCACATCCTCCGCTAGGTGCAGAACGTTGGAGCTCAGCAGATAGTTGAACTCCTCCTTGGGCGGGCGTGAGAATTTAAGGCTTGACGGGGGCTTGAGGTTGCCGTGCTCAGGGTTGAGAAGTAGAATGATAATCGGCGGCAAGCGCTTGATCTGCACGGGGTCGCCATTGTACGATTCTAACTGCTTCAGAAGATGTTGAAGACCTTCATCCACCTTCACCGCGGACGCGGGCACCTCCCAAAAGAATCTGGGTGGGATGTCCGCTGGAGGGGCCCCGCCGTGAGCTGCGTTGCGATGAGACGAGACTTGGAACTCTGTGCCAAAGTAAGTCACCATCAGCCCGTCAAGATCAACCGGCGCTTGTGGCTGTTGCTGTAGGGAGGGAATAGCAAAGGGGTTATTGCCAAGAAGCGGCGCCAGCGGTGGCGTTGTCGACAACGATGGCAGTCCAGGCATGGGAAAGCCTGTCAGTGGACTTGAAAGCGCCATACCAGGAGATAGCGTTCCATCCGACGACGCAGCCAGGAACGGCAAATGAGTGCTCATAATGGGCGATGCTGCAGTAAAACCTACTGCTGCTCCTGCTACGCTAGTGTTGGTGCTCGACGGGCGAGCGTGCGGGATGAATTTGAACTCTGGGGCAATGCGCAGGTCGCGGTCAATAACTTCCAGAAGCAACTTTTGCGTCAAGTGAATTTTTCTGACAGCATGGTCGCGATCCACGGTCGGCACGAACAAACCGGCCTCCACAAACAGAGGAAGCTGCGTCATGCACCGAAGCAATCCTGCTGGCTGAACCACTGGCGCAAGCAACGACGCCGCGCTACTTCCTAACGCAGCCGCTGTGGAATTCGACGACGAGGTGATCATCATGTTGGTAAAGATAATCGCTACCTCACAAGCAATACAGTACTCCTTCTTGCACACGTGATTCACAAACGCTTTACGCACCGGGTAGTGTGGTGCATGGCATAAGTACAAACTTTGCAGCACCGGTGACACCCACGACTCTGGGGTGGAGTTGTCGATGCCAATCACTTCCCTAGTGGGGTTGTACGCGCCCCACTGGAACGCGGTTTGGTTCGATCCTCCATAGCACGCCTGCAGTGCCTCCTCTTGTTTGGAATAAAGACCAGTGGTCTCTCCCTTGGCGCGGGTGACGTTTCGCTTCGACTTGCGTAAGTCTTGAAGGAGTGTTTGCACTTTGCTAGGGTCATCGCCCAAGTCGCTATTGTACGGGTATGGGTTCGGGATGATAATGTTCACCTTGTCCTTGGGGTCTGGTGCATACAAATCTGCTCGAGTCAAATTCCATGTGTTGACCATCACTTGACCTTGAGGGACGCGAATGTTCATGAACTTCAACTTGGACTCCGCAGAGAGAAGCATGTAATCATTGGAGGGCCAATTGGAGCACAATTCTCCTTCCGGATATTCATAATCGAATCCGGAGTCCAGCTGTCCTCTGTTGGTGGCGTTCTGCGACCACGCATGGTGGTGGTTGTCGTGGTGTGCCTTCGGTTGGGGTGGCTGACGGGGCTGGGAGTGAATCGAAAACGCTTCAGTCGATGCAGCGTTGCTCATGGTGAGAAGGTAACCTTTGTCGTTTCCTAACACCGCGCCGATGCCACTAGAAGTCACGGCGCCGGCAGTGATGGAGCCGCCCTCCATCCCAACCGAACTGTACGTCGGCATTGGGGCGTCGACTTGCAGCATGTGGAACCCTTGAGAGGTTACTAAGAATGCTCGCTCAATCGCCGCATGGTCGGTGTACACGCGCAGTGATGCAGCTGCGCCGCCTTGCAAACCAGAAATCACATTCAACGGTTCGCTCATTTGACGCGTGTCAAAGACTTTGACGACGTTGCTAAGATTTCGTTCAGAAGATGCGGCCCAGATGTGTTGGCCACTGCCTGCAACGGCAGTGATGCGGGAGGCGAAGGGCTTGATGGAGGCAATCGGTTCTAATGTCAGCGGATGTCGGAGGCTCAAACTACCACCGGTGGTGCCCACGGCTACCCAATCATCACCAAAGCGCAGGGCCGAGGTGATTCCCTCAGCCGATGCTGTCTGCTCAGATTCATCGGGCCGAGCTAACGTAATGCGCTGGACGCCAGGGGTTTCACCAGCGAGGTACATTGCGCCGCCGTCGTAATCTGTTTGAAAGAAACCGATGCGACGCTGAAGTGCGGTAGGAGCATCGTAATTCAGCACGGTGACTCCGCCACGCTTCGTCACGCGAATCTTGTTGTTCGTGGCCATGGCGATCAATGAATCATGCAGAAATTGAATGTGCTGACACGGTGTATCCACAAACGGCCGGAATGAGGAATACGTGGACCACGCAATTTCATCCTGGCTTGATGTGGTTGCAGACGGTGTTGACAAGGCAAAGGAAGTCACGTGCCCGAACGCGTCGCCAAGCCAAAGGAGTTCGCATGTGCGATCAAACTCAATGGCGGTCACTCCGCTGAATGCGGCGTTTGCTGCTCCTCGGAATCGCCAGGGAACAGATGAGGGAGATCCAGACTGACTCATAATCCGTTTGGGTGTTGCTGTTTAAATTGCGAAATGGCCAACTGTCGTTTTCTCTTCCAATTCTTTTCACTATTTTCGTTTTTTTGTCGCTGTCGTCCGATTTTTGTTGACACAACTCAACTTGGTCACGCGATGGACTGGGCACTGAAAAGGAAAACAAAAATAAAAAGCAAGACGGCCTTCCATACCATATGCAAAGGCTCAACAAAATAAACACATCGAAAGAAGTTGAGCAAGCGTTTTGTCGGAAAACAAAGGTAAACAGTACAAAACAGAAACAACAAGGACAAAATTGTTGTTGTTAGCGTTCGGCCAAGTCAAAAGCGTTTCCAAGCGTCGCAAGCGATATTCGTACCGACACGGGAAGGGACTGCGTTCGTCCCGCAGGTACGAGCGATACCGTGCACGAGTGCCGTTGAGGATCACGAGCATACTCATTCATAATGTCCAACAGGTGAAAACTTCCAGCGATGGCGGTGTCGTTGACGTGCGTCAGAACGTCACCAACTGTAGCACCGCTTGCTTCCAGCGCCCCGCCATGCGCAAGTCTCAGGACAACGACTCCACGTGCAGGGCCAGAGCTGCTCGTTGCGCCGGAATGGTTAGCGACATCCGCTCCAAGCACTGCGACGGTTACGGAGCCGCCAGTGGTGTCTGTTGTGACGGTTATTGGAGGTCCCCTTGCTTTTCTCACGCGGTGCTGTGAGGCCGACGAAGGCGAAGTTGGTCGAGCTGCGGATTGCTGTAGTGTAGGTTGCTGGACCTCCGAGTTTCCTCTTCCATCATACAAGAAATCTTCCCATCGGGCTGAACCCCCCTCCCCCACAAACGGGGAGGCATACGAATTCAACGACTTTTGTTGTGGTGGGACGCGGCCCCGTGTCGGTGACGTGGGACGCAACACCGCTGCACCCTGCAGTCCTCCCGCTCCCACGCTGCCACGACCATCGGGGTGATGCGATTGTTCAAACAATCGATGCATCTCGATCCAAATGGAATGGAATGCAGGCAGCGCATGGAGGAACTGCACTCGTTTGTCGCTGCCAAGCGCAGCAACGCGGTGCAATGATGTCGAGGTCAAGGATCGCTGTGTGCGGGCACTGAACACGTTGGGGATCTCAAAGAGAGCCAACAAATCATCGACGTCTCGTCGTAGCTGCTCCACCTCGCCCCCTCCTACTATCGAAACCTCCGAAGTTGGCATCGGTGAGAAAGACGAGTAGTTCATGCCGCGGCTCTGGGGAGTAAACCCAGATGCAGGAGAAGTGAGGCCTCCGTGGTTGTTGGACAAGGCGATGAATTCAACGTGATGCTGAGCGTTCAGTTGCCGTTGAGATTCCAACGCCTCTTCCGTCCGACGAACTCTATCGAGAATCGCAGGAATCGCTTGTGCGTCGGGTAGCGCTCGTTGGCACGAAGCGGTCGTTTCGCGCCTGACAGCATCCATCGCCGTGGCGACATGGTCAACAGTGTAGGCCATCTTTTGATCAAACTCGCGACGGAGGCTTGCCATTTCTTGCGCATGACGATCCTCAGAACGTTGCAATCGCTCTTGCAAATCCTCAATTTGTAGATGCTGGCTTCGCATCACGTCGACAACGTCACCGAGCATTCGTTGCAGCGGAGATATGTCGACACTAAGTCGAAGTGAAGTTGCTGCAGCAGCAGGCTTCTGATGTTCGAAAACGTTAGAGTCACTTGCATCTGATTGCTGTGGTACGCTAAACTGGTCCAATAGTTGCTGCAACTTTTTTGCTGACGTGCGAGCATATGATGAAGTGTGAGATTGTTCCTCCTGCTTTGCAGAGGGAGACCGCTGCATTTTTTTTTTTTTTTTGATATGATCCTCACCCACAACACTTCTTACAGGATAAAGGATAAGGAGAAAGGTTCGAAAAAAAAAAATACCGAGAAAGATGGAACGCCAACTCTCAACGAAATACAAAAACGTTCACGACGATCAACAGCAACTATCAGTCGTTGGCAAAAAAAAAAGGAGGGTGTAAAAGTACGCAAACGTGGATATTTTTTCTTACGGTGAAAAGGTGGAAATTTCCATGGGGAAAAAGCTCCTTCCTATTTCTCGTCGGTCTCCTCAGTCTCTGGTGTCATCACGCCAACAGCAATGTGGCGCGGGGATTCCACAACATCGTCGGAGGACGTTGACAAAGTTCGCTGGCGCAACAGTGCCCCATTGGATGATTCCTGCTCACCTCCAGCAGCAGCACCTGCTGCATCTTGGAACAGTTGTGACGCCGGAACAAGTTTGCGAACTCGCACCCATAAGCGGCGTCGCATTGTGCCGCCAAGGAACGGCTCGCAGCGGAAAATATCAGTGCCACTTGCCCACGATGCGGAATAGAGCCACTCGATTGATGCTCTTGGCGCCGCTGCTGCCGGTGTGGTTGCTGGCAGCGGGAATGCATGAGCCGGACGGGCTCCGCGTGGTGATCGATCCCCTGATGTGTTAAATGTTTCGTCCGCATCTTGATGTCCAGCAGTCTCTGACCTACTGTTTCCAAGCCCCGCAACTGCCGCTCGGACAGACGCCGCGAGGCCACTACCTCCACCCCTTCGTGACGACGATGAGGTTGACGCCAGCTTTTGAAACGGATTGGGATGTTTGCTGTACTGCAACAGCCGCTCGTCGCTAAGGACTGCAAGTTCTGAGTCGATTTCACGGGCTTCCTTGGCGAGGCGCCAGTCATACACTTTTTGGAATCCATCAGGAATTCTCCAAGAGTCTTTGTCAATTGTGTGCGTGCATGAAAAATCTGAGAACGCGGAAGGGTCTCCCAGGAGAAGTTTCGAGGACCATCCCACGATTGGGTACAGCCGCTGATTCTCCCAAACTTCATCCACGAACCATTGCTCTTGCGCCGAGTACAACCCTGCAGGGATCGTTCGAGGAACGAACATCGAGGGCGCCGCGCCGCTTCCTATGGACGACGATGGAGACGCGTTCAGAGGAATTCTACTGGGGATCGTGTGGGGGGCAGGAAAGTGCTCCATGAGTTTCACCAAACGTCGTTGTCGGTGTGTCAACGCGTGGAGAAGTTGGTAGAACCCCTCCGATGCGTGCACGTCTGTGATAACGAGCAGCCCCTGATGATACAGAACCGCTGGAGAGGTTGCTGCTGATGTGGTTGCCGCATCCACAGGGATGTCGATCAGCACTTTCACAGACGTTGAAAATGCGGAGGTGCGGTCCTTGGCAACGGACCTGATGCAATCGAAGGGCACAATTTGATGTCGTTTTCGAATAGAAAACGAACCTGCTTCGAACAGAAGGTAGTTCTTGGTGAGAAACATTGAACCTCCGGCGGAAACTTTGGTCTTCTGCACGTACCAAACAGTTTTACAGCTGGTATGATGAAGAAGCACCTGGGCGGGAATGGCGTAACCTTCAGATCCAGCGAAATGAAAGAAGTCCGCCATGTATCGGTTTGTTTTGCGAAACAGTGCTCGTGAATTGTTTTTGCTAATGGCATCGACCATCAAGAACACACGTTCCTTGTAGTCTTGCACGATGCGAAGTCGTTGCGTGCGGTCCCACTGCTGCTGTGACGTGCAGCCCCCTGTCAACTCCGACGGACAGTAGCACACGCTTGGATCAGGAGGGAGCTCATTCATGGCCGAGAAGGATGCTAGCTCGCTCACCATCGCCTCATGCCAAGGTTCACTCTCGCCTGCGATCGTGTGAATCACGTGACACATGTCTTTGTACCACTTGTCAACATCGACGATCATCTGGTGGTTCCTCTTGGAGTATTCATCGAACATGTTGATGGCGGAGGACAGATCTCTCAGAAGTTTGTTTCGTCGCGCGTCGGGGGTTGATGTTGTTGCTCCATCTTCCTTCGTCAAGGGATGATGACTGCCGCCGGTAGACAGTGGAGAATCTTCAATGCCGGCAAGCATTTGTTCGACGATGTCGGGACTACCAGCAGCATGTGTTGTGGCAGTTGTCTCATCGTTGGCATCGACATCGACAGCGGGGAGTGCTTCTGACGGCTCACTTCGCGTAGGGGAGCTTGGTGGCGAACCTGTCACGTTACGTGGTAGCGCTGCTGCGGGGGATGCAAATCGGTTCGCAGTTGTCGTTTCATCATCCACGAGTAAGAAACCACTATCGGTTGCGTCACGGTCCAGTGCGGCGCCACTGCCGTCGTCGTTCGCAGCTGCAGATGTTGTCGATACGTCTGCGGGAACACTTGCTCGATCACCGCCGTCATTTAATCCGCCGCCTCCCCTTGGCACACAGTGGCGTATCGTCCCTCGCACGGAGGCATCTAACGGTTGCTCTAAAATATTTGAAATGCGACACAGTGCATCGTAGTAATTTCCGCTCCGTGCAGTAAGCACTTGTTTCGCGATCGCCACGTTAAACCTTGCGCAACGAGCTCGGATGTAACACTCTGCCACCGCCGGATCCGTTGCAGCAGCGCATAAATCATCAAAGGATTTGGGATGAGTCTTCGGCATATGTTTCAGCGAGGCTAACTTTCCGTTGTCAGCAAACGTTACTTTCCCATTACGCAAATCACACTTTGCGGCGCCAGGAAAATCTTTGTGGCACACGTAGGCATTGGTCGCGCCGAGTGCAAGGTAGACGGACGAGCTCATATTTGCAGAAAAGTAGTCCACGTGCTCCAGCGTGCAGTACGGCGCAAACCGCACGACGTCGATGTCAAACGGCTGCATTAACAAAATGCACGCTCGCACCGCGTCACTCACATCGCTTGCAGAGTCTCCAATCATCATCACAGGAATGCACCAGTGAATGATGGCGATCTTACCACCAAACCATGCCATGAGTTTCTTGAGAGACGCGCCAAATGCAAGTTGCTGCGTTAACGTTGCACCATTTCGTGGCAAGGGCACAGGCAAGACAAGCTCTGATGAAAATAGAACATCGTCTCTGTCGTCATTATCACCGTTGTGTGAATCATGAACGTGATCACCGGTAGAGGTGTGTCGTTGTCGTCGCTGAGGGTTTGCATCTCCCACCTGCCTCCGAACAAAGTGTGGGTCTGTGACGGGATCATTACGGACAACTTCCATTTGAATTCGGATGACGCGTTGGTCGCATTGCAATTTATCCATCGACATCAGCATTGTGCCACGTTTGTCCAGTGCGCAATCAACGGCCTCCGTAATGCGACTCTTTGGTTGAACATTCCACTCCGCTCGCCCAGTTTTGACAGAAAATGTTTCAGCAAGCGAGACATGCAACGCTCGCGCAAACATTTCATGAGCAGCAACTTCGGACATCGGCACCAGGTCAAAGAATGGAACGCAGAAAAACTTGGCGAGCTGCTGGAGGGCGTAGCACAATGGCTGAGAGGATAAAATGAGGATACCTCGTTGAGTGGCTCCTCTGTCAGCACTAGCGTCTCGTTTTTGATGGTACAGTGAAAACGCGAAAATTGGGCCGCCCTCTGGGACCGCGCCGAACGTCGCGGAGTATGCCTCTCTGTCGTCAACATTCGCATCTGAGCCTTCATCGGAAGTGGAATGAAGTTGTTGCTGCTCACTCGGACCACTTGCAGACGAACATGGTCGGCGCCGCAGCGTCGCGCAGACGGTATCGGTCATGTTGCCATGAGCACCGTCCGGAAAGCAGTAGTCCTGCAAATTCTTCGCGTCGACCAACGAGGCCAAGTCCACACTCGGAGGGTACGTGTACGCGATGGTGTTACCGAGCCGAGTGTCGAACCGAGCGTAGGATACGCTGATGATGTTGGACGGGGACAAAGACTGTTCAGTGGAAGTGTCATCAGCAGCATCACCGGCGGAAGTACCCTCTGAGGACAATGAAGGTTGTTCACGGTGCTGATTTGGTAGATGCAGCTGGGGTATGTGCGGCTGGGCCATTGATAAAATGAAAACTGGATTTTCCTGTTGCGTATTCTTCTTCTTTTCGTTCAAAACACAAAAAGTAATGGAACCATTTTGAGCTTGCGGCGCTTGTTGAAAAAAATGCCATTGAGTCTCATGAACACATTTCATAGAAAAAAAAAAAAAAAGAGTTGTTTAGAACTGCCCTCATTCGAGGTGACGAGATTTGAGGGAGCTCCAATCCAATATTTGTGTGTGTGAACCGACAATTTGTGAACACGTTGCTGCGCCTGTGTCGTAGTGCCAATTTAACAATCCTGGAGAAGAAGACACGGAACACCCCATTCCAGGGTGCCCTCTGTGGTCACACGATTTCGATGTCCTCTGAACGGATTGACGTCGTTTCCGCATTCGAATTAGCAACCGTCACTCGACGCGACGACGATGCTTTCCTTGGCCCTGTATTCGTTGTTGTTGCTGTTGCTGCTGCATTTTGGTCTGAATCCGCCATTGGGGGCTCGAGCGTTGTTGACTTCACGCGACGCGGGACGGAGGGAATCAAAGAAACGCCTGAATCCTTCGCCACAGCGTTGGGGTGATGCTTGGAGGTGTGTTTTACGCGGTCGGCAGTGTTCAAGAATACTCTTTCGCACTCGCTGCACGCGTACTCTGGGGCGACAATGGATTTAGAGGATAAGCTCTTGTGCACAAGCGACACATGCTCAATCAGTGAGTACGCGTCGGAGAACACACGCTTGCAAGCGGGACAAGGGTGGACATCGCTGGACATGCCATGCTTTGTCGTCAGATGACCGAGAAGCGCCTTCCCGGTGGTGAAGCCTTTTTCGCACGTGTGGCACCAGTATGGGTTGGCCAGAGCGCCAGCGTTGAGCAATGTGCTGGCTGCTGTGGATACACCCCCTGTGGAATTGCTGGTGGACGTTGCTTGGACTCCGTGTTTCTCGCCGTGGTGTGCTTTCATTGCTTCGGCGGATCCAAACACTTTCTTGCAAACGGGGCACGGGAAAGACTTCACGTCTTTCTTTGACAATCGTTTCAACTCAGCTTCGGCGTCAACAGTAGGGTGCTTTATTTTCAAGTGCGCATACAATGCCGAGGGCAGCGTAAATCGCATGAGTTTCGGCGCGCATAAATCGCAATCAGCAATGAAACCACCTTTATTTCCTGCAACGACGCCCATCACTGCGTCTAGTTGCTGGGCTCGTGATATGTCGCTGATGTTCTCCACTAACTTCCGGGCACCACCACCACCGGAAGATGTCAGCGACGGTCTCCCATCGTGTTCAGAAAACGACACAGTCGTCGATGATGAGGAGATCAGCTCGCCATACGGATGCGCGCTCTCAAAGTGCTGTAACAAGAATAACTCGTTAGGATACGGCTTTGCGCACAGCTCGCACGTGAAATCTGGTGGTGGTGCTGTCGTGGTTGATGCCGATGACGGTGCTGGTGGGGCACTTGGGATCGATGCTGTTGTGAAGGGGACAGGTGGTGCCGACACGACAGTTTCCGCAATACCTTGAATAACGTTGGCCAATCGCCGACGTGGCGTCGCAGCAGAAGGAGTCACGGCAGCGGCAGAATAGCCACCCGGAGCACCAGCGACAGATTTCTTGACTGCACCTCCTCCGTTTCGAGGAATTTTTTCCTCGATTTCGTCAACATCAAGCTCTGGGTGATCCTTCACAACATGTCGCAGGAATTGATCTCGAGTGGCATGAATGATATCTCTCCGTTCGCACCAGTTGCAAATGTAACCACCACCATCCAGAATCGTTGGCAAGAAATCATGCATCACTTTCTTGTTTGTCGTGTCAATTGTGCCACCAGGAGTTGCCGCACCGCCGAAAAGCGTTGACGTTGAGGACAACGACGTGTCTTTGGTGAGTGGGGTACCAATTTTACGTTGATACAATTCAAGTCTTTCGTTGCACATTTTTTGACAATGTTTTGGGTTGAGCTCTTTGTGTTTTGAGGTGAGGTGCAGGTACATGTCGCAGACGTGCAGGTACTGTCGGCAAATGGGACAATGAGCGTATGCGAGGTGCTCGTGTGTGAATGCAGGAGGAGGAGCTAGCGAGAGGAGTGGCACAGAGAAGTTAAAGTTCGACGGAGCTGCCGATGACGTCGAAGACGTTGACGAAGCGAGGGGCGACGACGACGCTGAGCCTCCACCTCGAGGAAGTCCTGCGGCTTTCTGAAGAACTACGCGTGTGTTTAAGAAACCACCAGCAGCTAAGAGCTGCCCCACTTTTCCCGTGACTAGCGAACATGATGACGTTAATGACGGCGGCACCGACGATGGGGTCCCTGGCGCGTGACAGGCCGCGAACAGCGCTGCTCCTGAAGAGCAGGCCAACCGACGCGACATTATGTTAAGTGTAGATGTTCTTCCAATTTCTGTTTTGCACAACACTCAAACGTGATTATGATAAGAAGCGCACAGTTAGTCAGAAATTGATGTCCGACATGGGAAATATGAAAAAACGAAAAGGAAAGGTCACACGTGCAGGATGAAAAGAAAAGAAAAAAACTCACTCAATTTCTGACTCGATTGATTGATATCTTTGCAAATTAATTTTTCAAAAAAAAACACAAAAAAAGGAAAAAAAACACGTTGTGTGTCTCCTGCTGCTTCGTCTGTAACGAATATTTGCCGCACGTGTTCAGGTGTTTCTTTTTCGCTTGCCAGCAGAAATTGCGAGCCGGACAAGCTTTGCTAAAACCTTTTCGCGACTGCTTGAATCTGAAACTCCAGAGGGGTGAATGTGAAGTGGTGCAAGAAGGTTTTCATCTACTGACATCTCCGGGATGTCCAAGTGGCGCTCTTTTCGAGAAGGAGCGCGATGCCGTGTAGGTGCACCATCGACGGCGCTGTCAAAACGTCCCAGCGGCGACTGCTCGTCCTCACGTGAGGAGGCGTTGCTCAGCAACCAACCGACGAAAGCGCTCGCACAGCCGAGAACCAAAAGCACAGCCTCCACAAGCCCGCCTGCAAAGGCCAAACCGTCCGCTGAAGAAGTTGCGGCGTCGTTGTTAGAAATGGCGGAACAAGCGGCGGATGCAGAGGCAAGAAGGGACACTAGCACCAAAGATCCATTCCCTACTTTTTCGCCAAGCGGATGGAAATAAGTCACCAGCGCTGCAAGTGAGGCACTGATGGCAGCCACAGACACAGAGCTCCACACAATGATATTGCCACACTCCGAAGGATCGCTGTTGATCATTGCCTCTGCGATTCCAAGTACGACGCCACACAGAACCGCTGTCATGAGCTCGACCACAAAAAACATGCGCCACCACCCGCCACGGTATCCTGTGAAACATGCGCCATAACGGCCTCCGAACAAACATGCTGCGGCCACAAGGTCATAACTGTTGGCCTTGTGGTCGTCGTGCGATGGCCTCCAACGCCAGCGAGGGTATTTGACTCGCTTTGCCCAGGCGTCGTACACAATGCGCCACCGCTGCGTTCTTTTGAGGTGGTGTTTCTTTCGATCGTCTCTGTTACCTTTTTCTCCATGATGAGGAGGATGGTGTTGTTGGATTGCCACAAAAGGAAATTTTCGTGTTGACGATGAGAGAGAAGCGGGAATTCCGTGAAACACAATCCAAATCGTCCAACCCATCGACACGATGATAACAATTACACCAGACACTCCAATGGGCATCGACGACTTCGATACAGGAGGGCCTAAGAGGAGGACAGCGGCGGCGACGGTTGGTTGCAGCAACGAAGAAAACGTCCAGTAGGCGGATAAAAAAAAAAGTCGACGACTTCGATGCAGGAGGGCCGTTCTCTTCGACAGCGGCGGCGGTGGTTGGTTGCAGCAACGAAGAAAACGTCCAGTAGGCGGATCCTGGAAGGCGATCGTCGGGAAGATGACGATGAAGACATGCTCTCAACACTGATAACCACGACGATGGCGTCGCTGTGTTGCCTCCCGCCGGCACTCCCGATGATGGTGACGTCACCACCACCATGCTGCTGCGACGAAGCAACGGTCGAAAGTACGCCGCACAAACATGAATGACGCACCCCACGGCCACGATGAGCGCCACGTTCCCTGCAATAGCACCAGCAGCACACGCAGTTTGTGGACCAAGGGTATCGAAACATAATTGGGTGGGGCTGTCCATCACGGACAACTGTTGTTGCGTGGTCATTTCCGAAGCACTACTGCTGTTCCCATTGGTTCCGTCGCCATCGAAGGCGGCAGCAGCACAGCGGCGTCGAAGCCTAAGAACCCCAAGCGCGCCTTGAATCATTGGCAGCCCTCCAGCTGTGGGGGACAGAGTTGCGCCGGTGACACTGGGAAACAGTGCACCGATGATGATGCCACCCAACAACGATACGGCACCTGCGGCAGCCGCTCGAG